>NIJG01000515.1:116998-146267 GCA_002201625.1 Euglossa dilemma
CAATACTGTTCAGTGGAGTTACTCCTGGAATACCAGTCTTGACACTCGGAATCGCAAGTGTAGGTGAAGCTATAGACTCAGCCGTTCGCCTCACGCAGAAGGTGGTAACGATCTCTAACCGTTTAACGGTCGACCATCCAATGCATTCATGAAGTTATAATGCCCCTCACTAATATGGAGACTAATTTATGCCTCTGAGCATGCAGTTATACTCTTAAAGTAGCCGGTGTAGTTCACGGTCGGTAAGGCTTCGGTAAATCGTTCGACATGATACAAATTGGTAAAGCTCTCAAACGGTTTGACACTCTACTTTAAACTCATACCATGCATTAAGGTGTGTGTGGCCAACACTGTTTAGCGGATTCATTCACGGAATACCTGGTTTGACATTCGCTATCACAGGCGAGGTGAAGATACTGACTTAGTCTTACGCGCCTCAAACAAGGGGGTAGCGTTGACGATCGGTTTACCTGTCGATTACGATCTTTTTCATGAAAATGTCGTGCTTCTCTGCAGGTATGCCTACTTATTTGTTTCCGTGAACAATAAGCAAGACACTCGCTACAGAGGGATAGGTTCTCGAAAGGTTAGGTATTGGGTAAAAGGAATGACTTTATACGAATTGGCAATCTTCGCCGACGGATTCATTCTCTGCTTTAATATTCATACTGTGAAGCAATGTGTCTATTGCCAATACTGTTCAGCGGATTTACTCCTAGAATGCTTGGTTTGACTCTCGGAATCCCAGTATAGGTGAAGCTATTGATATAGCGGTTCGACACTCAAATATGGTGGCCACGTTCGCGATTTGTTCGGCACTCGATCTCCTATTCCATACATGAAATTAAGGTGCCGTCACTAAAATGGATACTACTTGACTTCTCCGAACACGAAATTATACACTTGATACAGAGACTTTCGGTAGGTAAGGCCATCGGTAAAATTTCGGTTATACAGCAATTCGTATCGTTCTCAAATGGATTGACGACCTACTTTAATATTAAATCCATGATTTAAGGTGCCAATCACCAATACTGTGCAGCGGATAGACTCCCGTAATTCATAGCTTGACCCTCGGAATAACAGGATAGTTGAAGCTATTGTCATAAGCGTTCTCGAACAGCTTGACAATGGATCCTCTTATTCATAAATAAAATTAGGTTGCCCGGCACTAAAATGAAAACTAATTTCTTCATGAAACTCGAAGTTATACTCTCGATACAGCTGGTTGGGTTCTTGGAAGGTAAGAAATTCTGGAAAACATGGAGTTCATACCAATTGGTAATGTTCCACGAAGGTTTGGCTCTCTATTTTAATATACGTTCCGCCGGATGATATGTCTGTTGTAAATAGTTTTCTGCGGACTTACACCCGGAATAGCTGGCATGTCTCTCGGTATCAAAGGAGATCTGAACATATTGACTTAACCGTTCGACTCTCAAAGAGGGTGGTGTCCTTCGCGAGAGGTTTGACCCTCGACCATTAAATTCTTACTTGAAATTAAGGCGCCCTTCACAGAAATGGAGACATACTTCTGTCTCAGAACGCGAAGTTATACTCTCGAAACTGCCGGTCAGATTCTCCGAAGGTAATGCCATCAGTAAAGCATTTGACTTCATATCAATTGGCAACGCTCTCAAACGGTTTCACGCTCTACTTTAATATTCAAACCGCGGATTAAGGTGGCCATTGCCAACAGTGTACAGCGGATTTACTGCTGATATACCTGGTGTATCTTTCGGAATCACAATTATAGGTGAAACTATTGCCTTATGTATGTCATTCCCAAAGAAAGTGGTAACGTCCTGGAACGGTTTGCCTCTCGATATTCTCATACATACATGAAATAAAGGTGCCAGTCAGTACAACATGTACTTATTTGTTTCCGTTTACTCATAGCAGCACACTCGCTTCAGGGGTTAGGTTCATGGTAGGTATGATAATTGATAAATCGATTGACTTTATACCAACTGGTAACGTTCTCAAACGGTGTCACGTTCTACTTTAGTATTCAAATCGTGAACTAAGGTATCTAGTGCCAATACTGTTCAGCGGTGGTACTCCTGGAATGCCTGGCTTCTCTCTCGGAATCACAGGACAGGTGAAGATATTGACTCATCCGATCGATTCTCAAAGAAGGTGGTATCATTTTCTAACGGTTTGACTCTTGATTTGCTATATAAACATGAAATTATGATGCACGGCACTGAAATATACATTAATTTTCATCTATCTCTCTATACAGCGGGTTATCTCCTCAGAATTTAAAGCCTTCGGTAGGTTGTTTCACTCCATTGCAGTAGGTAACGTTGTAGAACCGCTTGACTCTGTACTTCAATATTCATACCGTGAATTAATGTGTGTATTTCCAATACCCTACAGCGCATTTATAAAAGGCAAACCTTGTTTGACCTACCCTATCGGGAGACAGCTCACTTGGCCGGGCCTCCAGGGTGTCTAGCATCCTGAAGCCCCGTTACCAGCGGGGGCCACGTGGAGGCGGAGCTGCCAGCTTTTTTGCTCGGTCCCGGCAGGTTGGCTGCGGCCGATAACCTTGCACCGTCACGGTATCTGTTCGCAGTACCGACTGCGTTAACGGTCGCAGGTCACTTACCTCCTCTGTCCATGCGTTACATCCTCCGTATTACTGTGGGTTGTTACGTCCTTCTGCATCTGCTACACGTCCGGGTTGTGCTGCTTCCTCCTTTAGCAGCGGTTTCCTCCAAGTCCTGTGGATCCTGCTATCCGGGAACTCCTTCTTAATCCTCTTCTTTGGTCTTCCTCTTCGTTATCTTCATAACCACCACTTCCTCTGCTTCCATCACCACCCCGTGGTGTTCTTGACGTTCGTTGTTGTTCCTCTTCCCGCCATTTCTTCTCTTTTAGCAGGAGAACGTCGTGGGCGAACCTGCGAAAGTGGGGGAACACGTTCTTGGATACTAGGATGTTCGGCTCTATCGGCCATCTGTAACGGTGGCTGTCGAGGCATTCCTTGAGCGCACGGCGCTCGCCATGATACAGATGGAACTCTTTGAATAGCTGCCTCGGTGTCTCCTCCTCGCCACATTCGCACAGCTCCGTGTCGCTGCGTCCGAAGTACTTCAACTTACTGTTGAAGTCCCCGTGACCGCTCAGGAACTGCGTTACGTGGTGGTCGAGGTGGATCCAGGTACTCTTCATTCTCTCGCCGACGTCGGGGAAGAACGTGTATGTTGTTCGCCCCTTTACTGAGGTTCGCCACCGCTCCTGCCAAGTTGCAATGGCTTCTTCTTGAATATGTTTCTTATCCTCTGTGATGTCCTCGTTTGTTCTTCTCGCGTGATACAGCTTGGCACGCTTTTCCACATCCAAGTCGATGGGGATGTGGCCTGCTAATACTTGCAGTGCCTCTGTGGACACCGTCCGGTACCCCTTCGTGATTTGAAGGAGAGCCATTCGCTGCGATCTCTCAAGGATCTTCTTTGTCTTCTTGTTCAACAGATCGCTCCAGCCAGCCGCCGCATATGTGGTTATCGGGAGATAAAGCCCCTTGTACAGAGTATTGAGAGCTCCATGCCCGAGTCCCCAGTTCGCCTTGGCCACCTTCGCTAAGCTGTTGAACACCTTTCTGCACTTGTGCGCTGTTTCTTGCACGTGCTTGTCGATCCTCAGGCCTCGCTCAAGATGCACGCCCAGATACTTAATCGATGGGCNTTCAACGTACTGTTGAAGTCCCCGTGGAACTGCGATACGTGGTGGTGGTAGTGGGACCAGGGGCTCCTCATTCCACCGTCGACGTTGTCGAAGAACTTGTATGTGGTTCGCCGCTTATCGGAAGTTCGCTACCGCTCCTGCCATGTTGCCATGGCTTCTTCCCGTGGGCGTCGTTTTTGTTCGGTTGTGCCCCCGGTTCCTCTTCTTGCGTGATACAGCTTGACACGCATTTCCACTATGAGGTCGATAGGGATTTCGCCTGCGGTCACTTGTAGTGCCTCTGTGGACACCGTCCGGTTCCCCTTCGTTATCTGAAGCCATCCTCTGCGGTCTCTCAAACATTTTCTTGGTTTTCTTGTTCAACAGATAGCTCCATCCGGCCGCCGCGTACGTGGCAATCGGGAGATAGAGCCCCTTGTACCACGTACCGAGAGCTCCATGTCCGAGTCTACAATTCGCTTTGGACACCTTTGCTAGGCTGTTGAACACCTTTCTGCACTTGTGCGCTGTTTCGTGCACGTGCTTGTCGAGCTTGAGACCTCGCTCAAAATCGACGCCCAGATACTTTATGAATGGGCGCATCCTGATGCTTCGTCCGTTGATGCGTATTGTTGGTGGGCGTTCGGCGTCGAGATTCCCTCTGATCAGCAGCATCTCCGCCATCTCGGCTGACAGTGTGAGCCTCCTGCGGCTGCACCATGTCCAGACCTCTGTGACCGCTTCCTGTCCCTTCTTACGCAGATCTTCTCTGGAGTATCCTCCGTCGATTATGATGACATCATACGCGAACGCTATTGTTTCGCAATTTACGTCTGCGGACTCCAGCTGCGCCAGAAAGTCAACGAAAACTGTGTTCCAGGAACTGGGTCCAAGTATCGAGACTTGCGGGCAACCTTTTGTCACGGGCTTTTCGACTGCCTAGTGCTTTTCCAAGAGTTGCACTACCCTTTCCAAGAAGTAGCTCTGCACTGGCCTGTAGATGTTTCTCGGACAACTCCTCCTCTTCAGCTCGTGAAAGACGCTCGGCCACCACACGTTGTCGAAGGCGCCCGAGATATCGTGAGCGATCGCCAGTGCGTATTCCACTCCCTCATATCGACGACCGTTCTTCTGAACTTGACAATCGCGTCAACCGTCGACCTTCCGGGCCGAAATCCGTACTGCCGGTCAGAGGACTGGTCGTGGTCGACGAGCAGCGGGGCCGTCCTCTTCGCCACCAGTCGCTCCAACTGCTTACGTATCATGGATAGCAAACATATTCGCCTGTATGACTTCGGGCTACTTCTACGTCGGTCCGGTCCTTTCGGAATGGCGACAACGATGCCAACTTTCAACCTCTTCGGGAATACTCCCCACTCTAAACACGCGATGAAGCTCTGAGGAGCACGTTGTTAAGGCTTCTCCAGGCTCGCTGGATTACTTCGGCCTCGATTCGGCCTGGACCGGGGCACTTTCCCTTTCATAGTCGCGCGATTGCACAGCTATGTTCGTCTTGCGTGAATGAAGGGCTGTCCGCTGCCTCCGTGGGGTTCGCCGAGTCCTCGCGGATCTCGGTTGCCGTTATTGACTAGTGCGGTAAGCAGGGCCGCGGCAGTGGATCTCCAGTCCGAGGTTTCTCAGTGCGCCGTGCGTATTCCGCACGTGGCCTCTTCTCTCTTCAGCTTCCCGAGGGCGGTCTTGTAGACGATTCCCCAGGGCTCTCTATTTCCTTCGATGGTGACGAACTGGTGCCAGTTCTGGATCTTCGCGTTCGTCACCACTCTGAAATATTTCTTTCGCTGGTCGCGATACCGTTGTTTCTCCCATTCCCTGGGTTCGGGGTCCTTAGTCCCCTGATATATTCTTCTCGCATTGTAGGCTTCCCTTTTGGACCGTGTGAGTTCTTCGGTCCACCACGGAATGTACCTCTCGTGCCATTTCGTCCTCGGAATGGCCGCGTCGCAGGCTTTGGTTAGGATCAGCTCCAGCTCGGCGGCCATTTCCTCCACATCTTCTTCTTCTTTCATCATAATAATTTCCTGTTTCCTGTTCTCATCAATTATGACTTGCTGGAAATATTTCCGCTCGGCATTATTCGTGTTGTAGCGCGGTGATAGTGGTGGTGGCGCCGATTTCCTCTTCTTGAGGTTAAGTTGCGTATCCAGTATTCTGTGGTCACTGGAGGTTCCGCCCTCGAGCACTTTCCATTCGTGCACGAGCGGTAGTGCCTCCGGTGATTCGAGCGTCACGTCGATGTTTGGCTTTCCCCGAGTAGTTTCGAAAATAGTTACATCGCACGGCTGGCTTAGCACTATCAGACCGTGCTGGGCAATCGGGCCATCGAGGAGCTCGCCACGCTCGTCGAGCACCCTGCTGAACCACAGGGGCGACTTTGCGTTTACGTCCGCTCCGACGATGACCCTTCTACCCCGCAGCGCCGTCAGCACCCTATTCAGCTGGGCGATGCCGATTTCTATATTTTCCGACGGTGGAAAATATTGGCTTACCACGTATATCTCGGTATCACCGTCGCATATCTGCACACAAGCACAGTGCCTCGAGCACATAATCGCGATTTCGACAGCCGAGAGATGATTTCCTTTGACGCCCACCGCGGCAAGTGGCGGTGCGTCCCCCGTTCCGCGACCGACGATCGCGACACTCGTACCAAAACCGGGTACGTTGCCTCCAATTGTATAGGGCTCTTGCATAAGTATAACGCTTGAGCCCGTTATTTCCATCTGCAACCATTGCTCGATCTCCATATGCAACATGACACTACGTCCCCCGTAAATAAAATGTTCACTGATTTGATCCTCTGAACACAAAGTTATACTCTCGATGACGTGTGTGTGGCTCGCGGAAGGTACGGCCTTTGGTAAAACGTTTGACTTTATAACAATTGCTTACGTTCTCAGATGGCTTGACGCTCAATTTGAGTGTTCATACCGTTTCACTTTATAACAATTGGTATCGCTCTCAAACTGTTTGACGCTCTACTTTAATATACAAACCGTGAATTACGCAATCGATTGCCCATACTGTACATCGCATTTACATAAGGAACATCTGGTTTGATTAACGGACTCGCAGGATAGGTGAAGTTATTGACTAATCCGTTCGTTCCCCACAGAAGGTGGAAACGTCCACGAACTGCTTCACTATCGAATTTCTTCATCATACTGAAATTAAGGTGCCCGTCACAATAATGTTTACTATTTTCTTCCTCTGAACACGAAGTTATACTATCGATACAGCGGGTTTGCTTCTCGGAAAGTCAGGTTTTCGGTCAGGAGTATGGCGTTATACCAATTGGTACGGTTCTCAAACTGTTTTTCTCCCTACTTTGATAGTCATACCGTGGAGTAACATTTCTATTTACAATAATGTTCAGCGGATTTACTCCAGGAACACCTGGTTCAAGAACGGTTTGACCATCGATCGAACTCAGGCGTTCGCCTCTCACAAAAGGTGGTAACGCTATGGAAGGGGTTGAAACTCGATCCTCTAATTCATGCAAGCAATTAAATTGTTCGTCGCTGAAAAGTATGCTCATTCCTTTCTCCGAACACGAAGTTATACTCTTCATACAGCGGGTATGGTTCTCGGAATGTAGTGCCTTCCGTAACAGTTTTCTCTATAAGAATTGGTATTGTTCCCCGACGGTTGGACTCTCTATTATAGTATTCATACCTTGAATCAAGGTCACTTGAATTGAATCACAAGATAGGCGAAGATGATGTCTTAGCCGTGCGTCTCTCACAGACTCATACTCATTACCGGATACCGTACCTACCGATAACATAACCCGCTATATCGTGGGTATAAGTTTGTGTTCAGAGAAACAAATCAGTAGACATTTTAGCAGAGGCACACTGTAATTTCATGTATAAATAGGAAGATCAATGGTCAGACCGTCCGAGAACGTTACCATCTTCTTTCAGAGTCGAACGGCTAGATCATCAGCTTCCCCTATCCTGCGATTCTGATATTCAAACCAGGCATTCCTGGAGTCCATCCGCTGTACATTATTGGGAATGGACACCATAGTTCACAGTTTGAATATTATAGTGTGGAGTAAAAACTTTGTAGAACGATATCTACAGGTAGAGTGACAAAAGGTTTAACGAATGCCATACCATCAGAGAACTTAACCCGCCGTATCGAGGATATACCTTCGTGTGAAGAGATACAAATTAATATTCATTGTAGTGACGGGCGCCATAAGTTCATGTATGAATGAGAAGATCGAGAGGCAAGTCGTTCCTGATCGTTACCACCCTCTTTGAGATTCAAACTGTCAAGTCGATAGCATTACCTATCCCGTGATTCCGAGCGGCATCCCGAGAAAACCGAGATTAAGTCCGCTGATTATTATTGGCAATTGACACTTTCATTCCGGGTTTGAGTATTAAAGTAGAGCATCAGAGCGATTAAGAGCGTTACAAATTGATATGACGTCAATCATTTTAGCGAAGGCCTTACCGTCCCCGAGTCTCACCAGCTTGATCGAGATTATCAGTTCTTGCTCACAGAATGAAATCAATTTTCATTTCAGTGGCGGGCACCTCATCATCATGTATGATTTAGAAGGTCGAGTGTCAGACTGTACGAGAACGTTGCCACATTTAGTGAGGGACGAACGGCTACGTCAATAGTTTCACCTACCCTGTGCTTCTTAGGGTCAACGCGGTATACCGGTAGTAAATATATTGACCATTATTTGCAATGGACATATTAATTCGCGGAATGAAAAATAAAGTGCCGATTCATGCCACTCTAGAACGTTACGTATTGGCGTGTAGTCAAACTATTTATTGAAGGCCTTACCTTCGACAACCCATCTGGTTGTTTCGAGAGTGTATCTTCTGGATCAGAGTAAAAATTAGTATAAATTATAGTGACGGGCACCCGAATATCATTTATCTAATACATGGTCGGGGGTCGAACCGTTTTAGAACGTTACCACCTTCTTTAATGGTCGAACTGCAATGTCAATAGCTTCTCCTACCTTGTGGTTACGAGAGTCAAACCAGGTCTTCCCGAAGTAATTTCGCTGTAGAGTATTAGCAATCAACACCTCAACTCGTGGTGTGAACTTTAAAGTACAAAGACAAAGCTATGTAGAACGATATCTATTGGTATAGTGTCAAACTATTNGAGCCTCACCTTTCGAGAACATACACCGCTGTATCGAGAGTATAACCTCGTGACTGGAGAATCAAATTAGTATACATTTTAGTGACGTACACCTTAATTTCAGGTATGAATCAGAAGATCGGGCGCTGAAGCGCACGAGAACGTTACCATACTCATCGAGAGTCGAATGCCTGAGTCAACAGCTTCACCAATAGATGTGATTCCGAGAGTCAAACTAGATATTCCGAGAGTAAACGCGCTGTACAGTATTGGCAATGGACACCTCAAATCACAGTTTGAATATAAATGCAAGCTGACAAGCCGTTGAAGAACATTCGCAATTCGAGTAGGCTTAAACGTCGTACAGAATGCCTTACCCTCCGAAATCTGACCCGCTGTGTCGAGAGTATGACAGCGCGATCGGAAGTAGGAACCAGTATTCAATTTCGCGGCAAGCACCTTAGTTTCATGCATGAATTAGATGATCGTAGGTCAAATGGTACGATATCGTTATCACCTTCTGTGAGTGGCGAACGGTTAAGTCAATACCTTCACATATCCTGTGATTCCGGGTGTTAAATCAGGCATTCCGGGAGTAAATTCACGGAGCAGTATTGGAAATGTGCTCCTTATTTCACGATATGAATATGTAAGTAGAATGTCAGTTCGACGGGGAACATTACCAATTGGTATACAGTCATTATTTTTACAGAATACATTACCTTCCTAGAACCTAACCCGCTGTAGCGAGTGTCATGCTTAGTGCTCTGGGAAACAAATGAGTAAACATTATAGCAGAATCATACCTTATTTTCAGATATGAATTAGAATATCGAGAGTTAAACCGTTCGATATCGATACCACCTACTTAGGAAGTCGAACGGCTGCGTCAATAGCTTCACCTGCATTCGTGATTCCGAGAGTCAAGCCTGGTATTCTAGATGTAAATCCACTAAATAGCATTGGCAATAATCACCTTGTTTGACGGCTTAAACATTAAAGTAGAGGATCAATCCGGTGGAGAATATAACCAATTGCTTTAAAGTTATACTTTGTACCGAAAACCTTGCCTTCCTAGAATCTATCCCGCTGGATCGGGTACCATGCTTAGTGCTCTCGGAAACAAATTAATAGACTTTTTAGCAAGAGCACAGCATTTTCATGAACGAATCGCAAAATCGGGAGACGAACCACTTGAGAACGATACCAATTGCTATAAATTCAAAAGTTTTACTGAAGACCTTACACTCCGAGAAACTAACCCTTTTCAACGAGAGTATACGTTCGTGTTCAGAGAAAGGAATCAGTATTCATTTCAGTGACGAGCACCTTCAGTTCATGTATAAATTAGAAGTTTAAGTGCCAAACCTCTCGAGATTGTTGCCACCATCTGTGGGAGACGATCGGCTAAATCAATAGCTTCACCATTCCTCTGACTCGGAGAGACCTACCGGGTATTTCGGGAGTAAATCCACTGAACAGTATTGGCAATGGACACGTTAATTCACGGTATGAATATTAAAATAGAGCGTCACTCCGTTTGACATCGTTACCAGTTCCTACAATGTCAAGCGCTCTACCGAAAGCCTTACCGTCCGAGAAGATATCCGGCCGTATCGAGATTATTGCTTCGTGGTTAGAGAAACACATTAGTATAAATTTCAGTGACGGCACCTTATTTTCATGTATGAATAAGAATATCCATGGTCAAGCCGTTGAAGAACATTTCCAATTCGTATTAAGTCATTCATTTTACCGAATACCACACCTTCCTAGAAGTTAACCCGCCGTGTAGAGAGTATATCTTCTTGATCAGAGTATGAGATTAGTTAATATTTTAGTGAAGGGGACCTTAATTTCATTATGACTAAGAAGATAGAGTGTCAAATCGATCGAGGCCGTTTCCACCTTCATTGAGATTTGAACGGCTGAGTCAATAGCTACACCCATTCTGAGATTTCGATATTTCAATCAGGTATGCCCGTATCGGGTAACACGCGAAACGGCCTTGGCCCTAGATATCTTATTAACCGGATTGATGATTCAAGTATAGAGTCAAACCGCTGTTGAAGGTTACCTATTCCTATAGATATAATTTCATATAGAAGCCTCTACCTTCCGAGAAGTTAAACCGCACTACCGTAAGTATAACTTCGTCATCAGGGAAGAAAACTAGTATTCATTTTAGTGTCGCCTACCATAATTTCATGTACGATTTAGAAGGTCGAGTGTCAAACCGTTCGAGAACGTTTCCATCATCATTGAGATACTAACGACTAAGTCAATAGCTTCACCAATCCTGCGATTCCGAGAATCACACTAGGTACATCTGGAATAAATCTGCTAATTAGTATTGGCAATAGGCCACTTTACCCACGGTTTGAATATTAAAATTGTGCGTCAAATCGATTGTGAACGTTACTACTTGCAACGAAGGCAAACGTTTTACTGAACACCTTACCTACCGAGAACATCGCACGCATCATTGAGAGTATAACTTCATATCCAGAAAAAGAAATTAGTATGCATTTCAGGGACGAGCACTTTCATTTCATGCATCAATTGGAAGATCATGGGTCAAGCCGTCCCAGAATGTTAGCACCATCTTGGAGGATTGCACAGCTATGTCAATAGCTTCACCTACCCCGCGAATACGAGAGTCAAGCCAGGCATTCCGGGAGATAGTACGCTGGAACCTATTGGCAATAAACTCATCAATTCGCGGTATGTATATTAAAGTAATTGTCAAACCCTTGGAGAAAATTAACAGTTCGTACAAAGTTCTTCTTTTTCATCATACCGTATCTTCTGTGAACCTAACCCTCTGTGACAAGTGTATATCTTTGTGTTCGCAGAATCATATTGGTATACATCTCTATGACGGGCAAGTCATTTACATATATGAACAGAAGAACCATGAGTACAGCTTTTCGAGAACGTTGCCACCTGCTGTGAGAGACGGACGGCTAAGTCAATAACTTCACCTATCCTTGTATTCCAAGAGACAAACCGGGCATTGCGGGAGCAAATCCGCTGTAAATATTCGCAATGGACACATTAATACATGGCTTGAATATTAAAGAAGACCGTCAAACCATTGTAGAACGTTACCTCTTGGTATAGAGTCAAGCAACTTACCGATCGCTCTACCCACTGAGAAGCTATCCGGCCGTATCGGGAGTATAAATACGTGTCTAGAGAAACACATTATCATACATTTTAGTGGCGTCACCTTAAATACCTGTATGAATTAAGATATCGATGGTCAAACAGTTCGAGAACGTTACCAACCTCTTCCAGATTCGAATGGCTAGGATAATAGCTTCACCTGTCCTGTGATCCCGAGAGTCAAATGAGGTATGCCGGGAATAAATCCGGTGAACATTATTGGCCATAGATGCCATAATTCGTGGAGTGAAGGATAAAATAGAGCGTCACATCGTGTGAAAGCGTTACTAATATATATAGAGTCAAACGTTTCACCGACAGCCATGCCGCCCGAGACGTTAACCAGCCGTATCGGGAGCATAGCTACGTGTTTAGGGAAAAACACATTAGTAAACTTTTTAGTGACGGGGATCTTTATTTCATTATGATTGAGAAGATCAAGTGTCAGACCGTTCGAGAAAGCTACCACCATCTATGAGAGACGAACGGCTAAGTCAATAACATCACGTATCCCGTGTATCCGAGAGTCGACCCGGAGAAAACCGGGAGTAAGCCCACGGAAGAGTATTTGCAATAGACACCACAATTCACGGTTTAAATATTGAGGAAGACCGTCTAGTCTTTGTAGAGCAATACCTATATGTGTAGGGTCAAACATCATACAGAATGCTCTACCCTACGAAATCTAGCCGGCTGAATCTGAAGTATAACACCGTGTTCTGAGGTACGCAATAGTACACATTTACTGACGAGCACCTTAATTTCATGCATGAATTAGATGGTCAGGTACAAAACCGTCCGAGAAAGTTACGACCTTCTGTGAGTGACGAACGGCTAAGTCCATAGCGACACCTATCCTGTGTCCCGAGGGTCAAACCAGGTATACCGAGAGTAAATCCTCTGATCATTATTGGCAATAGACCGTAATTCACGGTATCAGTGCTAACCTAGAGCGTCAAGTCGTGTGAAAACGTTCCCAATTGCTATAAAGCGACATGCCTTACCGTAGGCATTACCACCCGAAAAACTAACCCGCTGTATTGATAGTATAACTTCGTGTTCTTAGAAAGTCAATAGCCTTCAATTCGGTGACGGGCGCCTTAACTTCATGTATGAATTGGAAGGTCGTGTGTCAATCTGCTTGAGAACGATGTCATCTTCTGTGGGAGACGAAGGGCTAAGACAATAGCTTCATATATCCTGTCTTTCCGAATCAAACCAGATATTCAGGGAGTAAATCGGCTTACAGTATTGGCATTACGCAACCTAATTCACGGTATAAATATTAAAATCAGAGTCAAATCGCTGTAGAACGTTACCTCTTGGTATATAGTCAAACTTTATCCCGACAGCTGTACCATCCGAGAACCTAACCCTCATTATCGAGAGTATATCTTCAAGCTCAGAGAAGGAAACTCGTCTACATTATAGTGACGGAACGAATTTTCATGTACGAATTGTAATATGCAGGGTCAATCATTTGGAGAACGTTACCACCATGTGTGATAGACGAATGCCTAAGTCCATAGCTTCACATATCCTGTGATTGCGGAAGTCAAACCAGGTATTACGGGAGTAAATCCACCGAACAGTTTTGGCGATGGACACCTCAATTCACAGTTTGAATATTAAAGTAGAGCGTCAAACCGTTTGGATGCGCTGCCAATTGGTCTAAAGTCAAACACTTTATGGGCGGCCTTACCTTCGGAGAAGCTTACCGGCCGTTTGGAGGGTATAACATCGAGTCCGGAGAAAGATATTAGTTTTCGTTTCAGTGACGGGAACGATAAATTCATGCCTGAATTTGAAGATAGAGTGCCAAACCGCTGGAAAACGTTGCCACCTTCTGTGAGAGACGAACGGTCACGTCAAAAGCATCGCTTATCCTGTTATTCCGATAGTCACACCAGGGATATCAGGAGAAAATCCGCTGAACCGTATTGGCAGTGGACACCTTAATTCATGGTACGATTATTACAGAAGAGCGTCGGTCCGTTTCAGAACGTCATCAATTGTTATAACGTCAAACCTATTTCCGAAGGAGTTAACATGCGCGAACCTCACCCACTTCATCGAGAGTTCAACCTCGTTCGCAGCGAAAAAAATTAGTATTCATTTCAGTGACGCTCACCTTGTCTTCATGTATGAATAAATAGGTCAATGGCGAAACCGGTCGAGAATGTTAGCACCTTCTTTGTCACCCGAACGGATAAGTTAGTAGTTTCACTTGTCCTGTGTTTCCGAAAGACGAACTAGGCATTCCAAGAGTTAATAAACAGTACAGTATTGGCAATGGCTAATTTAATTCACGGTTTGAATATTAACATAGAGAGTGAAACCGTTTGAGAACGTAAACAATTGGTATAAATTCAAACGATCTATCAATTATCATCCCAACTGAAAACCCAACGTGCTGCAGCGAGTGTATTGCTTAATGTAAACGGAAGAAACGAGCATACATTGTAGAGACTGGCAACGTAATTTGATATATGAATGAGCATATCGGAAGGCAAACCGTACAAGGACGTTACCACTTTCCTTGGGATATGCACACGTAAGTCAATAGCTTCACCTACACTTGTGATTCCGCGAGACACACAAGGTATATCCGGAGTAAATCCGCTGTATTCTACTGGCAATGGACACCATAATTGGCGGTTTGAATATTAAAGCAGAGTGTAAAACTGTTTGAGAAAGCTTCGGTACAGTATCAAATGTTTTACCGACGACCTCACCCTCTGAGAACCTATCCTGTTGTATCGGGAGTATAACGTCGTGATCAGAGATACAAATTAGTATTCATTTCAGCAACCGACACCTTAACTTCATGTTTGAATTAGAAGATCCAGGGTCAAGCAGTTCGAGAACATTACCACAGTCTTTGTGATTCAAACGTCTGAATCAATACCTAACCTATCCTGTCATTCCGAGAGTCACGCCTGGCCGTCCTGCAGTAAATCCGCTGAACAGTATTGGCAGTGTACACCTTAGTTCAGTGTTTGAATGTTAACGTAGAGGGTCAATCCGTTTTAGAGCGTTGCTAATTGACATATAGTCGAACGTTTTACTGATGATCATACCCTCCGTAAGCCAAACCCACTGTATCGATATTATAACATCGTGTTCAGAAGAACAAATTAATGTACATTTTAGAGATGGGCACCATAATTTCACGTATAAATTAGATGATCGAATGTCAAATCGTTCTAGAACGATACCACCTTTTTTGACAACCGCACAGCTAAGTCAACAGCTTCACTCATCCTGTGGCTCCAAAACTCAAACCAGGTATTCTGGGAGTAAATCCGCTGAAGAATATTGACAATGGACACATTAATTCACGGTATGAATATTAAAGCACAGTGTCAAACCGTTGTAGAATGTGAACCACTTGTATAGAGGCAAACATTATACCGACGGCTATAACTTCCGAGAAGGCAAACCCGCTGTACCGAGATTGTAACATCGTGTTTCGAGGAACAAACTAGCACACATTTTAGTGACTTCACCCAAATTTCATGTATGAAGATGAAGATCGAGGGTCATACGGTTTGAGAACGTTACCACCATTTTTATGAGTCGCACGGCTACGTCAATAGCTTCACCTACCCTACGGTTACGAGAGACAATCCAGGTAGTCCGGAAGTAAATCCGCAGAAAGTTATTGGCATTAGGCACGATATTTCGCAGAATAAATATTGACGTACGTTCCCAAACCGTTCTAGAATATTACATATTCATATTGAGTCAGCATTGTTACAGAAGGCCTAACTTTCCTAGAAGATAACCCGCTGTATCGAGAGTATAAATTCGAATTCAGAGAAGCAAATTAGTATGTATTTCAATGACGAGCACCCTATTTTCAGGTATAAATTGGAAGATCATGTGTCAGTCTGTTCGAGAACGATACCACCTTCTCCATAAGTCGAAGGGCTAAGTCTGTAGCTGAACCTAACCTGTGATACCAAAAGTTAAATCAGGAATTCCGGGAGTAAATCCGCTAAACAGGTTTGGCAGTGGACAACATACTTCACGGTTTGAATAATAAAGTAGATAGTGAAACCGTGGGAGAACACTACCAGTTGGTACAAAGTTGTTCTTTATACCGAATACCATACCTTCCGTGCACATGACCAGCTGTAACGAGAGTATAACTTCGCATTCAGAGAAGTAAATTAGTACACATTTTACAGAAGTTCGTCTTAAATTCATGTATGAATTAGAAGATCGAGAGTCAAATCGTTCGCGAATGATACCTCCATCTTTGACTATCGAAGGGCTAAGTAAATAGCGTCACTTACCCTGTGATTCCGAGAGTAAAACCATGAATTCCAGCAGTAAGTCCGCTGGAAAGTATTGGCAATAGACATATTAATTCACGGTTGCAATATTAAAGCATGCCGTCAAATCGTTGTAGAACATTACCTCTTCGTGTAGTGTTAAACTTGTTGCAGAATGTCTTACCCGCCGAAAAACTAACACACAGTGTCTAGAGTATGAAATCGTGTTCTGTGGGCGAATTAGTATACATTTTAGTGACGAGTACATTAATCTCACGTATGTATTAGAATACCGAGCATCAAACCGTTCGAGAAAGTGCCTCCATCATTGAGAGTCGAACGGATAAGTCAGTAGTTTCACCTGTCCTGTGATTCCGGAAGACAAACTAGGCCTTCCGTGTTTCAATAAACTGTACACTATTGGGAATAGACACCTTACTTCTTCGTATGAATATTAAAGTACAGTACCAAGCCGTAGTGGAACGTTACATATTGGTATAGTGTCAAACATTTTGCCGAAGGCCTTACCTTCGGAGAATATATCCCGTTGTATCGAAAGTACAACTTCGTGTCCAGAGAATCTAATCAGAATACATTTTAGTGACGAGCCGCATAGTTTTACGTATTAATTAGAAGATCGAGGGTCGAACCCTTCGAGAACGTAACCTCCCTCTACGGGGGTCGAATGGGTACGTCAATTGCATCACCCATTCTGTGATTGGGAGAGGCAAACCAGGTAATCGGAGAGTAAATCCGCTGAACAGTGTTGGCATTAGATACTCTAATACACGGTTTGAATATTAAAGCATTCTGTCAAGCCGTATTAGATCACTTCCCATTCGTGTAGGGTGTAGCTTCTAACAGAATGCCTTACCCACGGAAGAACTAATCCCCTGTATCCATAATATAACACCGCGTACACAGGTACGAACTAGTATACAATTTCGTGTCGCACACCTTAATTTCATTTATAGATTTGAAGATGGTTTGTCAAACCGTTAGGTAACGTTACCACCTCCTGCGAGAGACGAACGGCTAAGTCAATAGCTCCACATATCTGTGGTTCCGTGAGTCAAACAAGGTATTCCGGGAGAAAACGCTGACAAGTGTTGGCAATATACACATTAATTCGCAGTATGAATATTAAAGTGAAGAGTAAAGCCTCCGGGGAACATTAGCAATATGTATGAAGTCATTCGTATTACCGAAATCCATACATTCCGAGAAAATATCCCGCCGTATCGAGAGTATAACTTCGTATTCAGTGAAGCAAATTAGTATATATTTTTGTGAAGGACATATTATTTTCATATATGAAATAGAATATCGAGGGTCAAACTTTTCGAGATCGCGACCGTCCTGTCTGAAAGCCCAACGGCCAAGTCAAAAGCTTCACCTATCATTTGATTCTGTGACTCAATCCAGGTATTCCGGGAGTAAATCCACTGACCAGTATTGGCCACAGATTCATTAATTCTCAGCATGAATATTAAAGTACATAGTCAAACTTTCGGAGAACATTTCGAATTGGTATTTGGTCATTCGTTTTACAGATGTCCTTATCATTTGAGAAGCTAACCCACTGTATCGAGAGTATATCGTCGTGTTCGAAAAAAGAAAATAGTTTCCATGTCAGTGACGGGCACCGTAAGTCCTTCTATGAATTAGAAGATCGACGGTCAAACCGCTCGCGAACGTTACCATTCTCATCGAGAGTCGAACAGATTAGTGAATACAGACACCTGTCCTGTGCTTCTGAGTGTCAAGCCACGTATTCCTGGTGTAAGTGAGCTGAACTGTATTAAGGATGGACACCTTAATTCATGGTTTGAATATTAAAGCAGACCGTCAAACCGGTGTAGATCGTTACCAATTGACATAAAGTCAAACGTTTTACAGAAGACCTTACACTCCGAGGAGCGAACCCACTGTATCGAGAGTATAACTTCGTGTTTAGATAATCACATAAGTATACATTATAGTGATGGCATCTTAATTTTATATACGAATTAGAAAGTCGAAAGTCAAACGGTTAGACAAAGTTACCATGGTTTCTGAAATTCGCACAGCTCTGTCAATAGATCCGCCTATCCTGTGATTCCAAAGGGAAAACCAGGTAATCCGGGAGTTAGTGCGATGGTCTGGAATGGCAATAGATACCTTAATTCAATGTTCGAATATTGAAGTAGTGCATCAAATCGTTGTAAAGCTTTACCTATTGGTATAGAGACAAACTTGTTTCCGAATGCCTTACGTTCAGTGCAGCTCGCCCTCCGAATCGAGACTATAACTTCGTGTTCAGAAGAACTCATTAGTGTTCATTTTAGTCATGGGCTCCATAGTTTAATCTATGAATTACAGAAGCGTTGGTCAAACCGTTCCAGAATGTTAGCCCGTTCTTTGAGAGACGAGCAGGTAAGAAATTAGCACCACCTATCCTGTTATGAGAGTCAAACCAGGTATTCCGGGAGTACACACGCATAACAGTATTGTCAATAGGTACCCCATTTCAAGGTATGGGTATTAAAGTGCAGGGTCATACAGTTGTAGAACGTTACTTATTGGTAGAGTCAAACTATTTACCGACGGCCATATCTTCCGAGAACATAATCCTCTGTATCGTGTATCTTGAATATTATTCACCGAATAAAATTAGTCGACATATCAGCAGACATACACCAATATCTAATGAATAAATAAAATAATCAAGTGGCAATCCGATCGAGTCCTTTGCCACCTTCTTTGAAAGTCGAACGGTTAAGTCAATTGCATCACCTATTCCGTGAGTCCGAAATTCAAACAAGGTATTCCGGGAGTAATTCCGCTGAACAGCATTGGCATTAGAAATCTTATTTCACGGCTTGAATACTATAGTAGAGCGGCAAACTATTTGAGTGCGTTACCAATTTGTATCGATTAGAACCTTTTACCGACAGGCTTACCAGCATTGAATCTCACCTCCTGTATCAAGAGTATAACATCGTGTTCAGTGGAATATACTAGTATAAATTTTGGCGACGAGTACCTTAATTTCTTATTCGAATTGAAGATCGTGGGTCAAACCGTCCGAGAATGTTACCACCATCTTCTAGTGTCAAACGGCTAAGTCAACAGCCTCACCAATCATGTGATTCGGGCAGTCAAACCTGGTAATCCGGGAGTAAATCCGCTGATTTGTACTAGCAATCGACACCTCAATTCACGGTTTGAATATTATTGCAGACCGTCAAACCGTTGTAGAACGTGACCAATTAGTATAAAGTCAAAACTTTTACCAAAGAACTTACCCTCATATTTCGATAGAAAAACCAGGTATTCCGGGTGTCAGTCCGTTGAACAGTATTGGCTATAGTCACCTCAATTCACGGAATGAATATTAAAGTAGAAGGTATAACCCTTGGAGAACATTACAGGTTGGTACTGAATCATACTACATTACCGGATAGCTTAACTCCGGAGAACACAGCACATTGTATCGTGTGTATAACATCGTGTTCAGAGGAGGAAATTAATATACGTTTTAATGACGTACACCGTAATTTCGTCCGTGAATTAGAAGATAGAGAGTTCAACCGTCCCAGAACGTTACCACCCTCTTTGTGAGTCGAACGGATAAGTCAATAGTTTCACGTATCCTATGATTTCGGTAGTGAAACCTGGTACTCAGGGAGTAAATGCCCTGTACAGTATAGGCAATAGATACCACAACTGGCGGAATGAATGTTAAAATAGAGCGTCACACCGTGTGAGAGCGTTACTAATTGCTTTAAAGGCAAACGTTTTACCGAATGCCTTATCGTCCGAGAAGCTAGTCCGCCGTATCGTGAGTATAACTACATGTTTAAGGAAACACATTAGTAAATATTTTAGAGACGGCGACCGTAATTCCATTATGAATAGGAAGATCGATGGCCTAACCGTTCGAGAGCGTGTAAGTTAATAGCTCCACCTATCCTGTGATTCCGAGAGACAAACTTGGTAACCTGAGAACAAATCCGCTGAAGAGTGTTGTCGATGAGCACCTTAATTCACGGCTTGAATATTTAAGCAGACCGTTAAATAGTTGTCGAACGTTATATATTCGTATATAGTGAGACCCTATACCAACAGCCATTCCTTCGGAGAAGCTAACCGGCAGTTTCAAGAGCCCTCATTGAGATTCGAACGTCACCGTCAATAGCTACACGTATCCTGTCATGCCGACAGTCATGCCAGGTATTCGTGCAGTAAGTCCACCGGACACTATTGGCAATAGGCACCATAATTCTCGGATTGAATGTTAAAGTAGATCGTCGATCCGTTTCAGAACGATAGCAATTGCTATATCGTTATTCTCTGTACCGGATACCTTAATTTCCGTGAACATAACCTCCTGTGACGTCGGTATATCTTCGTTTTCATACTATTCAAAATAGTATACATTTTAGAGACGGGCAACTTAGCTTCATATATGAATTAGAAGGTCGAGGGCCAAGCGGTGCAGAGAACGATAGCACCATCTGCCAGATACGATCGGCTACGTTAATAGCTTCACATATCCTGTGATTCCGCGTGACAAGCCTGGTATTCCGCGACCATACCCACAGTACTGTATTGGAGTTACACACGCTATATCACGTTATCAATATTAACGAACGGAGTCAAAGCATTGTAGAACGTTACCTATTGCTAAAGAATCTACCTTTTTATCGAAGGCTTTTCCGACCGAGAACCTATCCCGCTGTATCGAGAGTATAACTTCGCGTGCAAGGAAGCAAATTAGTATATATTTTTGCTACGGCACCGTTAATTTCATTCCAGAATTGGAAGATCGTGTGCCAAACCGTTCCAGAACGATACCAACTTCCTTGCGAGTAGAACGGCTTAGTCAATAACATCGCCTACCATGTGATTTCGAGAGACAAACCAGGTAATCCTAGAGTAAGTCCGCTGCAGATTATTGGCCACTGACAGCTTAATTCTCGGTATGAATATTAATGTTGAAAGTCAAACCGTCGGCGAAGATTGCCAATTCGTACAAAGTCATTCCTTCTACCGCATACATTACCTTCCGACACCCTAACCCACTGTAGCGTGTGTGTCCGGCTCAACGTTTACGAAAACAAATTACTAGTTTTCATGTTTGTGTTTAAATATCGGTATCGAGAGTCAAAGATTTCGAGAACCGTACTTCCTTCTTTGAGAATCGAGCAGCAAATTCAACAGCTTCACTTATCCCGGGATTCCCAGAGTCATGCCAAGTAATCTAGGAGTAAATGCTCAGTACAGTATTGGCAATATACATTTTAATCCTCGGATTGAATATTAAAACAGACCGTCATACCGCTGTAGATCGTTACCGGTTGATGTAGAGTCCAACATTTTACCGAAAGCGGTACCTTCGGCGCAGCAAACCCGCTGTATCGAGGGTATAACTTCGTGCCCACGGAAACATAATTAGTATTCATTTGAGTGACGGGCAAATTAATATCAAGTATGAAAAATAAAGTAGAGCGTCAATCCGCCGGTGAAAATTACCAATTGTTATAAAGTCGAACGATTAAATGAAGACCTATTCAAGAAGTTAATGCGCTGTACACTACTGGCAATAGACACCTTTATTCACAGTTTGAATAGGATAGTCGAGCGTCAAACAGTTTGAGAACGTTACCAATTGGCATAACGTCACGCTCTTTCCCGGATACCTTACCTTCAGGAGCATAACCCGCTGTATCAACGGCAGAACTTCGTGTTCAGAAAAGCAAACATTATAGTATAATATTAAAGTATAATTTATAAAATTATACATTTTAGTGACGGGCACCTAAATTTCATGTATTAATTGGAAAATCGAAGATCGAAGCCTTAGTGGGTGGTACCACCTTCTTAGTGAATCGAGCAGCTAAGTCAATAGCTTCACATATCCTGTGATTCCGAGAGTGAAACCATATATTCCGGGAGTATATCTGTTGAACAGTATTGGCTGGTGACGCCTCCATTCACTGTTTATATATTACTGTAAAGCGTCAAACAGTTGCAGAACGATACTTATTCGTATGGAGTTAAACTTTTTACCCAAGGCCCTACCTTGCGGGAAGCTAACCCACTGTATCAAGAGTCTATCGTCGTGTTCAGTAAAACACGCTGATAAACGTTTCAGTATCTGTAACCTTAATTTCCGTATAAAATGGAAGAGCGATAGTCAAATCATTAGAGAACGTTCTCACCTTCTGTGAAAGACCAACGCCTAAGTCAATAGCTGCACCAATCCTGCGATTCGAAGAGACAATCAGGTATTCCTGGACTAAGTCCGCTGAACAGCATTGGTAATTGACACATTAATTATCGGGTTGAATGGTAAAGTAGAGCGTCTGTCCGCTTGTGAAAGTTAACAGGTGCTATAAGGTCAAACGTTCTACCGTTGGCAGTACCTTCTGCGAACCTCATCCGCTTCATCGTGAGCATGACTTCGTATTCAGAGCAAGAAATTAGTATCCATTTCACTGACGGGCACCTTAACTTCATGGATACTAATTTGTATAAATTCATTCCTTTTACACAATTCCTTACCTTCCGAGAACCTGACACGCTGTAGCGTGAGTATAACTTCGTGTTCAAGGAAGCAAATTAGTATACATTATAGAGACGGCACCTGATTTTCAGGTATGAATAACAAAATGGAGAGTCAAACCGTTCGAGAACGATACCACATACCTTTATAATCGAAGGGCTAGTTCAATAGCTTCACTACTACTGTCATGCGGAGATTCAAACCAGGTAATCCGGGAGTAATCCGCTGAGAGGTAGTGGCAGTCGACACCTGAATTCACGGTATGAATATTAAAGTACACAGTGAAACCGTTGCATAATGTTACCTATTATTATAGAGTCAAACCTCTTACCGAATACCTAACTATACCAGAACATAACCTGTTGTAACGAGAGCTACAGTATGTGCTCAGAGAAAGACATTTGTTTACAATTCAGTTTCGGGAAACTTACATTTACGTATGAAATATACAATCGATTGTCGAACCTTTTGGGAACGTTACCACCATCTATGGTAGTCGAACGGCTAAGTCAATAGATTCACATACCCAGTTATTCCGCGAGTCAAACCAGGTATACCCAGAGGAAACCCGCCGTACAGCATTGGCCTTTGTCACCATATTTCTGGGTATAGATATTAAAGTGCAGAGTCATACCGTTGTCGAACGTTACCTATTGGTACAGAGTTACCCCTTTTATTGAAGGCCTTGCCTTCCGAGAAGGTAGCCAGCTGTATCGAGAATATAACCCCGTGTTCAGAAAAGCTAATTATTATACATTACAGTGAGGGTGCACCATTATTTCCTGCATAAATTATAATGTCGAGAGGTAAACTGCTTCCGAACGTTATCACTTGCATGGAGACTCGCACAGCTAAGTCAATAGCTTCACATATGATCACTGTACGAATATTAAAGTAGAGAATCAAATCGGCCGCGAACATTACAAGTTGGTATAGAGTTATTCTTTTTACGAAACTCCATACCTTCCCAGAACCTACCCGGCTGAAGGGAGAGTCTCGCTTCGTCTTCAGGGCAACTAATTGGTATACATAGTAGAGTCGGGCACCTTAATTCCAAGTATTCTTTATACTATCTAGGGTCAAACCTTTCGAGAACGTTACCACATTCTGGGAGACACGAACTGCTAAGCCAGTAGCTTCACGCATTCTGTGATTCCGAGAGTCAAACCAGGTTTTCCGGGAGGGAATCCACAGACGGGTATTGGCATCATACACCTTAATTAATTGAATGGATATTAATCTACAGATCGAAACTGATGTACAACGTTACTTATTGCTATACAGACAAAATTTGACTGGAGGCCTTGCCTTCGAGGAGCTAACCCACTGTATCTCGAGTGTAACATCGTGTTCAGAGAAACAAATTATTATAAATTGTAGTGAAGGGCACCTTATTTTCATGTATTAATTAGAAGATTGAGTATCGAACCTTTCGAGAACGTTACAGCCCTGCTTGATGTTCGAACAGCTAAGACAATAGCTACATCAATCTTTTAATTACGAGAGTCATATCAGGTAATGCGGGAGTATATCAGCTGAAGAGTATTGCAAATGACACAATAATTCACGGTATGCACACCACAGGTGAGCGTCAATCCGTATGAAAATGCTACCAATTTGCATAAAAATAAACGCTTTACTGAGGACCTTACCTTCCGCGGATTTCAGCCGCTTCATCGATAGGACAAGTTTGTGTTCAGAGAAACACATTAGTATACATTTTAGCGACGGGAGCCATAATTTCATGTATGGCTTAGAACACCGAGGGTTACACCGTTCGACAACGTTTCCAGCTTCATTGAGAGTCGCATAGCTAAGNGAACAGCATTGGTAATTGACACATTAATTATCGGGTTGAATGGTAAAGTAGAGCGTCTGTCCGCTTGTGAAAGTTACCAGGTGCTATAAGGTCAAACGTTCTACCGTTGGCAGTACCTTCTGCGAACCTCATCCGCTTCATCGTGAGCATGACTTCGTATTCAGAGCAAGAAATTAGTATCCATTTCACTGACGGGCACCTTAACTTCATGGATGAATTAGAAGATCGCGGGTCAATCCGCTAGAGTACGTTGTCACCTCCTGGGAGAAACGAACAGATGCGACTATAACCTCACATATCCTGCGATTCCGAGAGTCAAACCAGGTATTCCGGGAGTAAATCAGCTGAACAGTGTTGGCAATAGACCCAATACTTCAAGGTTTTCATATTAAAGTATGGCGTTAAACTGCTTGAGAACGATACTAATTTGTATAAATTCATTCCTTTTACACAATTCCTTACCTTCCGAGAACCTGACACGCTGTAGCGTGAGTATAACTTCGTGTTCAAGGAAGCAAATTAGTATACATTATAGAGACGGCACCTGATTTTCAGGTATGAATAACAAAATGGAGAGTCAAACCGTTCGAGAACGATACCACATACCTTTATAATCGAAGGGCTAGTTCAATAGCTTCACTACTACTGTCATGCGGAGATTCAAACCAGGTAATCCGGGAGTAATCCGCTGAGAGGTAGTGGCAGTCGACACCTGAATTCACGGTATGAATATTAAAGTACACAGTGAAACCGTTGCATAATGTTACCTATTATTATAGAGTCAAACCTCTTACCGAATACCTAACTATACCAGAACATAACCTGTTGTAACGAGAGCTACAGTATGTGCTCAGAGAAAGACATTTGTTTACAATTCAGTTTCGGGAAACTTACATTTACGTATGAAATATACAATCGATTGTCGAACCTTTTGGGAACGTTACCACCATCTATGGTAGTCGAACGGCTAAGTCAATAGATTCACATACCCAGTTATTCCGCGAGTCAAACCAGGTATACCCAGAGGAAACCCGCCGTACAGCATTGGCCTTTGTCACCATATTTCTGGGTATAGATATTAAAGTGCAGAGTCATACCGTTGTCGAACGTTACCTATTGGTACAGAGTTACCCCTTTTATTGAAGGCCTTGCCTTCCGAGAAGGTAGCCAGCTGTATCGAGAATATAACCCCGTGTTCAGAAAAGCTAATTATTATACATTACAGTGAGGGTGCACCATTATTTCCTGCATAAATTATAATGTCGAGAGGTAAACTGCTTCCGAACGTTATCACTTGCATGGAGACTCGCACAGCTAAGTCAATAGCTTCACATATGATCACTGTACGAATATTAAGGTAGAGAATCAAATCGGCCGCGAACATTACAAGTTGGTATAGAGTTATTCTTTTTACGAAACTCCATACCTTCCCAGAACCTACCCGGCTGAAGGGAGAGTCTCGCTTCGTCTTCAGGGCAACTAATTGGTATACATAGTAGAGTCGGGCACCTTAATTCCAAGTATTCTTTATACTATCTAGGGTCAAACCTTTCGAGAACGTTACCACATTCTGGGAGACACGAACTGCTAAGCCAGTAGCTTCACGCATTCTGTGATTCCGAGAGTCAAACCAGGTTTTCCGGGAGGGAATCCACAGACGGGTATTGGCATCATACACCTTAATTAATTGAATGGATATTAATCTACAGATCGAAACTGATGTACAACGTTACTTATTGCTATACAGACAAAATTTGACTGGAGGCCTTGCCTTCGAGGAGCTAACCCACTGTATCTCGAGTGTAACATCGTGTTCAGAGAAACAAATTATTATAAATTGTAGTGAAGGGCACCTTATTTTCATGTATTAATTAGAAGATTGAGTATCGAACCTTTCGAGAACGTTACAGCCCTGCTTGATGTTCGAACAGCTAAGACAATAGCTACATCAATCTTTTAATTACGAGAGTCATATCAGGTAATGCGGGAGTATATCAGCTGAAGAGTATTGCAAATGACACAATAATTCACGGTATGCACACCACAGGTGAGCGTCAATCCGTATGAAAATGCTACCAATTTGCATAAAAATAAACGCTTTACTGAGGACCTTACCTTCCGCGGATTTCAGCCGCTTCATCGATAGGACAAGTTTGTGTTCAGAGAAACACATTAGTATACATTTTAGCGACGGGAGCCATAATTTCATGTATGGCTTCGAACACCGAGGGTTACACCGTTCGACAACGTTACCAACTTCGTTGAGAGTCGCACAGCTAAGGCAATTTCTTCCCCTTTCCTGTGGTTTCGACAGTCTAACCAGTCACTACGTGAGAAAATCCGCTGTATTATATAGGTAATTGGCACGATAATTCATAGTTTAAACATTAAGACAGAAAGATAAGCTGTCTGAGATCATTACCATCTGCTATACAGACACTATACCATTACCTTCCGAGAATATAACCCGCGGTATATAGAGTATAGCAGCGCATTCAGAGGGACCAATTGGGATACATTTGAGTGACGGTCACCTTTATTTCATGCATGAATCAACAGATCGAGTGTCAAACCTCTCGAGAAAGTTACAACCTTGTGTGAGAGCCGAACGGCTAAGTCAATAGGTTCACCTATCCTGTGATTACGAGAGTCAAACCAGCTAATCCGTGGTTAAATCCGCTTAAGAGAATTGGCAATAGATACCCTATTTCGCAGGGCGAATATTTAAATAGAGCGTCACAGCGTGTGAGAGCGTTACCAGTTCCTATAAAGTCGAACGTTTTACCGAATGCCTTACCGTCCGAGAAGCTATCATGCCGTATCGAGAGTATAGCTACGTGTTCAGGAAAACACATTACTATGCAATTCAGTGCCGTCACCTTAAACGCATGTATGCATTATAAATTCGACTGCTATGAGAAACTACCGGCTAAGTCAATCACTTCATCTACCCAGTGATTCGGAGATTCAAACAAGGTATTCCGCGAGTATGTGCGCTGAAGAGTTTTGGCAATAGACGACTTAATTCACGGTTTGAATATTAAAATTGAGCGTCACACCGTGTGAGAACATTACAATTGGTAGGAAGTCAAACGTTATACCGAATGCCATACCATCGGAGATGCTCACTCGCCGTATCGAGAGTATAGCTTCGTGTTTAGAAAGACACACTGGTTTACAATATAGTCACCGCACTTTAAAATCACGTATGAATTAAAATATCGATGGTAAAACCGTTCAAGAACGTTATCACCCTCTTTGCGAGACGAACAGCTACGTCTATCGCTTCAGCTCTCCTTTGATACCGATGGTCAAATAAGGTAATCCGGGGTTAAGTCCGCTGCAGTTTATTGGCAACCGACAACTAAATTCACTGAATAAATATTAATGTATTCAGTCAAACTGACGGAAGACATTACCAATGCGCATAAAGCCATTCCATCTATCGATAAACATACCTTCCGAGAACCTAACCCGCTATAGCGAGTGCCGTGGTTAATGTGATCGGAAACAAATTAGTATGCATTTTAGCGGACAAGCACCATATGTTTGTGTATAATTATCAACTTCGAGAGTCAAAGCGTTCGAGAATGTTACCACCTTCTGTGAGAGACGAACATCTGTATCAATAGCTTCACCTATCCTGTGATTCGGAGAGGCAAACCAGGTATTCCGGAAGTAAATCTGCTGAACATTATGCCCAATGGACATTTGAATTCACGGTTTGAATATTGAAGCAGAGCGTCATACTGTTTGTGGTAGGTACCAATTAGCATAAAGTCAAACGTTTTCCCGGTGACGATAAACCCCGAAAAAATATTCCACTGTATCGAAAGTATAACTCCGTGTTCAGAGACAGAAAATAGTGTCCGTTACAGTGACGGTCACCTTAACTTCATGTATGAATTAGAGGACCCAGTCTCAAACAGTACGAGAAGGTTACCAACTCCTGTGAGACGAACGGCTGTGTCAACAGCTTCATCCATCCAGCGATTCCGAAAGTCAAACCAGATGTACCGGGAGTAAATGCGTTGTAAAGAATTGGTAATAGACACCTTAATTCAAGGTTTGTATATTAAAGTAGATCTTGAAACCGTTTGGGAGCGTTACCAACTTGTATAAAGACAAACGTTTTACCGAAGGTTTTAAGTTCCACGTATCTCACCCGCTTCATCGGGAGTATAGCTTCGTGGTCATAGAATGAAATTTGTAGCCATTTCCGGGACGGGCAACTTAACTTCATGTATGAAATAGACGATGGAGGGTCAAACCGTTCCCGAACGTTACCACATTTCTTGAGAGTCGAACGGCAAAGTCAATAGCTTCACCTATTCTGTGTTTCGGAGTGGCCAACCAGATATTCCGTGCATAAATCCGTTGTACTGTATTGACAATGAAAAATTATTCGCGGCTATAATATTAATGCAGTGCGTCAATCCGTTTGAGAACGTTACAAATTTGTGTAACGTCACAGACTTTATCACATACCTTACCCTCCGAGAACATAAACCGCAGTATCGGGGTTATAGCTTTTTGTACAGAGAAACATATTAGTATTAATTTCAGTGACCGGCACCTTAGTTTGATGTATGAATTAGAAGATCCAAGACAAACCGATCGAGAACATTATCAGCTTCTTCG
>NIJG01000515.1:158264-171712 GCA_002201625.1 Euglossa dilemma
TCTTAATCCTTCTTCTATGCCATGGAATCTATGCACGGTCAATATTTCTATGATTTTGGGATTAGCTGAGTCTATTTGACTCCGATTCTCAATTTGAATATCATGCTCACCATTATTAAAGAAGCAAGCGCGAACAGGGTCATGATCGAGCTTAACTACGTGGGTAACTGATCATCTACTGGGGATTCTCTAGGTGGCAGGAGCCGCCTGTAATTCAAAAACATCGTTATTAAATTGGAGTTGCTTGTTACAGATTGAGTATTGATATTTTTCTAGAATGGGTAATCCTACTATACCGTCTTCTGTCAATGGGAAGTTGTCCTATGCTATTAGTAATTCATGTGTTAAATGTCCATCTTTTACCGGTGTGCAGGTAAAGATTTTGTATTTCGTGGAACCTAACTGAATTATTTTATCTTGTTTAAACTTTATCTGGTCTCTGGCCAATCATCATTTGATGAGATTGGCACCCGCTGCGGTGTCAATGAGCAATCTTCCTCGGCGAGTTCCCGGGAATCTTGTTTCAATGCATCGTATCTCGCCTGGGGTGTCGAGCAACCTTCTAATTTCTGGTTGCTTATCCTTGGCGGAGATATTTCTGACTGGACTCCATGAAAATTGATAGTTCACACTGTGATTTCTGATGTCCTATTTTTTTTTGGCAATGATCGCAGCGTATCGGCTTCGGTATTAGTTTATTAGTCTCGGTTTATGTTTTGAATCTCGGATTCCCTCTGTATTTTAGGCTTGGACTCATCATGGGTCCTGATGATGGGGCATGTCTAGATATATTCTAGTTTCATTTTGACTCTATAACAATGCTGCTACATTACCTGCTTCCTGATTGATCCTGATTGATCCTGCTTCACCGACTGATCCGGGTTACAATAGGAACTACTAGCTCAGATATTTCCACACACAAGATGCATATGAAGAATCCTATAGCCTCATGTGGTTATTCTTCCAATGCTATGTTCCGAACAGTCGGGTTTCTATGCTTAGCTTGAATGGTGTACTGAAGTTCCCTTAGACTCTGACGAACGCGATTTGCATAAGACTGCACGCTTCCGGTTCGTCCTTGCTTCTTCTGTTGCATCCTACTCCAGCTTCGGCTTATGGTGGGTGGTGTCGAAAGTTGCGATCGTAATTCTTCGTATAAATCTTCGTAGGTATTTATCTGACAAAAGCCAATGGCCTTCTTTGCTTGACCGACTATTTATTCTGCTGTTATCATTTCTAGTAGCATCGTTTGATCGAATGTTCTGTTTCTTGCGAATCTTACCGTCTTGATGAACTCTTCTGTCATCCTCTCCGTTCAAATTTTCCACGCTTCGTAAAGCTTTGGTCGAGCACATCTTTTCTGGATCCTGCGCTGTATTTCTCGTTGGTTGGTGTTGTGTAGGTAGGGCGGATGGGGATGGTTTACTTGTTTCATGCCCAGTTTCGGCGATCGCTGTTGTTTCGTCGTCAGTGGGATTTGGTTCAGTGTGGAGTATGCTTTCCCGTGCGTTGATTCCCATAGTGCTTGCGAGTCCCAGTAATTCCTGCTGTTGGGCTTGGAACTTTACATCTAATTTATCTCATGCTACTGTTAGGTTTCATATCGCGTAATTGTGGGATACAGTACGCTCAGCGTTAGCGTCTTGTCGTGCCTCTGAGCCGCTTATTGATTCCTGCATTATTCCCAGTTGTTTAAGCATTTTCTCTTGGGTTGCGAGTATTTTATCTAGTGCGCTTTCGGATATTTGTTCTTTATACATGTTTGAAAGTTTTCACTTCGGTTCACTGCAAGTTCCCTGCGGGTGCGACCTTGGTCCGGTTTTCTTCTTGCTCCGTGGAGAAAGTATTTCCGTTGTTCCTCAGGTGAATTTGCTGATGTTTGACGTATCCTATCCCGGCCGGATCGCCAATTTTGTCACGGGGAAATATGTACCAAGTATTAACCTAAATGTCAAACGGGCGGCTCTTCAACTTTGGTGGAGGGGACCCTTTATAGAATAAACTAGGTATCTTATATTCATTCTTATTCCGTAAAATAAGTGTAATACAGATATTGAATAACATTAAATACTTAACGTTGGTTTTCAGGATGTTTATACGAATGTAGAAACGTTCTCTTTGAGGTACAATGTAGAACTGATTTATTCGGGTGTGCTCCGTTTTTATATTACAATTTTCTGGTTGAGCAGGCGGTTTCTGGACATGTGTTGGCTTGTTATGGCTGATTTCGCTACGGTCGATGTCTGAGCGGTTTCCAGTAATGCAATGGCTGAATTTTGGCAAATTTTGCTACGGTTAATTTCTGGGCGGTTTTCGGTGATGCGTAACCTGGATTTTGGCTGGCGTCAGACGGTGATGCGTTAGCTGGATTTTGGCTGGCGTCACAACGGAACGGTCACCTATGAATGGTGTGACTTTATACCAATTGGCAATGATCACTAGTGGTCTGTCGCTCTGCTTTAATATTCACACCGTGAATTGAGGATCGTATTGCCAACACTTGTCACCGGATTCACACCTGGAATACCTGGCATGGCAGTCGAAGTCACAGGATAGGTGAGGCTTCTGACTTAGCTGTTCGCTTCACAAAGAAGGTGGTCACATTCTCCAACGGTTTGACACTGGATAATACATATCATACATGAAATCAAGGTGCCCGTCACTGAAATCTCAGCTAATGTGTTTTACTGGACGCGAAGATATACTCTCAAAACTGCGAATTTGGTTCTCGGAAGGAAAAGGTTTCTGTATATGTTTTACTCTGTGACAGTATGCAACGTTATACAGCGGATTGACTCTGTTTGATATTGATTCCGTCGATTGAAGTATGTATTGCCGATACCGTTCAGCGGATTTACCCACGGAATACCAGGTTTGATTCTCGGAAATTCAAAATAGGTGAAGCTATTGACTTAGCCGTTCCTATCTAACAGAAGGGGGTAACTTACTCCAACGGTTTGACCCTCGTGATTCTAATTCATACATGAAATTAAGGTCCGCACCAGTAAACTGATTACTAATTTCATCCGCTGAAGACGAATTTATACTCTCGATACGGCGGGATATCTTCCCCGATGGTTGGGCTATCGGAAAACTGTTTGCCACTAAACCAATATGTAACGTTCTGCAACTGTTCGACTGTCTGCATTAATATTCAAATCTTGAATTAAGATGTCCATTTTAAATACTGTTCAGTGGATTTACTCCAGGAATACCATGTTTGACTCTCGGAATCATAGGATAGGTGACGCTATTGTCACAGCCGTTCGTTTCTCAAAGAAGGTCGCAACAATCTCGATCGGTGTGACCCTCGATCTACTAGGCCATGCATGAAATTAATGTGCACCTGACTAAAATGTGTACTTCTTTGCTTCTCTGAACGCGATGTTGTACTCTAGACACATCGGGTTAGGTTCTCGGAGGGCAAGATCTTCGGAAAACATTTGACACTAAACCAATAGGTAACGATCTACAAGGGATAGAATTAAGGTGTCCAATAAGAGTACTGTTCAGCGCATATACTCCTGATTTACCTAGTGTTACTCTTGGAACCACATGATAACGGAAACTATTTATTTAGCCGTTCGACACTCAAAGAAGCTTGGACCATTCTCGAAAGGCATGAATATCAATTTTTCTATTCATACATGCAAATGAGGCATCCGTCTGCCAAAATGTTTATTAACTTGCATCTGTTTACACTAAGCAACACGCGCGCTGCAGCGGGTTAGGTTCTCGGAAAGTATGGAAATTGGAAAAACTTTTGACTTTATGCCAACTGGTAACGTTCTCAAACGGTTTCGCGCACTACTCTAATATTAAAATTGTGAATTAAGGTGTCTATTACCAATACTCATCAGCGGATTTACTACCGGAACACCAGGCCTGGCTCTCGGAATCACAGCATAGTGTAAGCTAATGATTTAGCCGCTCGACTCTCAAAGAAGGTGGTAACGTTCTCGGACGGTTTGACCATCGATCTTCCTATTAATGCATGAAATTAAAGTGGGCGTCTGCTAAAATGTCTTCTGATTTGTTTCTCTGAACACAAACTTATACCCACGATATAGCAGGTTATGTTCTCGGTAGGTACGGTATCCGGTAATGAGTATGAGTCTTTGAGAGACGCACGGCTAAGTCAACACCTTCACCTATCCAGTCATTCGGAGAGTCAAACCAAATATTCCAGGAGAACATCCGCTGGAGAGCATTGGTAATAGAGACATTAATTCGAGGCATTAGTTTTATAGTAGAGAGTCCAACCGTCGGGGAACAATACAAATTCTTATAGAGAAAACTGTTACGGAAGGCACTACATTCCGAGCACCGAACCCGCTGTATGACGAGTATAACTTCGTGTTCGGAGAAAGGAATGAGTATACTTTTCAGCGCCGAACAACTCAATTGCTTGCATCAATTAGAGAATCGAGTTTCAGCCCCATGCATGGCGTTACCACATTCTGTGAGAGGCGAACGCCTAAGTCAATAGCATCACCAATCCTGTGATTGCGATTATCAAACCAGGTATTCCGGGACTGAGTCCTCTGAACAGTGTTGGCAATTGACACCTTAATTCTCAATTTGAATATTCCAATAGAGCGTCAATCCAATTGAGATCGTTACCAATTGCAAAAAAGTCAAACGTTTCAGCGAAAACCTTACCCACCGAAAAAGTAACTCGCAGTATCGAGGGGATAACTTCGTGTTCAGTAAAAAAAATTAGTGTTCATTTCAGTTTACGGGAACATTTTACTGACGACGTTAACCTCCGAAGTCCTAACGCGCTGTATGGAGAGTATATCAAGGTGTTCAGAGGATGAAACTATTATTCATTTGAGACGCAGGTACCTTAATTTCATGAACGAAGCAGAAGGTCGATGGTCAAACCGATCGTGAACGTTACAAACTTCTTTGTAAATCGAAGGGCTAAGTGAACAGCTTCACCCATCCTGTGGTACCTAGGGCCATACCGGGAATTCCGGGAGAGAATCCGCTATACAATATTAGCAATAGACTCCTAAATTATCTGCATTAGCATTAAACAAGGCAGACAAATCGTCCGAGATATACTTATATACTATACTTATTTGTATAGACTCACACTCTTTACCGAAAGCCTTACCATTGGTGCAGCTAACGTGCCTTATCGAGAGTATTACTTCGTGCTCAAGGAAGCAAATTCTTATGCACATTAGTGACGGGCACCTTCGTTTCATGTACGATTTAGAAGATTGAGAAGTTCGAGATCGTTATCGCCTTCTTTGATAGTTGAACGCCTAAGACAATAGCTTCTCCTATCCTGTGATTCCGGGAGTCATACAAGGTATTCCGGGAATAAATCCGCTCATCATCATTCGCAATGGACACCTTTATTAAAGGTATGAATATTGAAGTAGAGAGACAAGCCGTAGGAGAACATTACCAATTGGCATGACGAGAAACTTCTTACCCGATACCTNCTATTATTCATTTGAGACGCAGGTACCTTAATTTCATGAACGAAGCAGAAGGTCGATGGTCAAACCGATCGTGAACGTTACAAACTTCTTTGTAAATCGAAGGGCTAAGTGAACAGCTTCACCCATCCTGTGGTACCTAGGGCCAAACCAGGTATTTCGGGAGTAAATTCGCAGAAAATTATTTTGCAATTGACACATTAACTAACGGTATGAATATACTAGTAGAGCGACAATCCGTGTCAAAGCGCTACCAGCTTGTATAAAGACAAACGCTATACTGAAGACTTTTTCCTCCGAAAGCCTATCGCGCTGTATTGAGAGTATAAAATGGTGTTCAGAGGAAAAAATTGGTACACGTGTACGTGACAGGCACCTCAATTTCATGTATGTATTGAAAGATCGCGTGTCAAACCGTTCGGGAAAGATACCATCTTCTTTGATATTCAATCACCTATGTCAATAGCTTCATATATCCTGTGATTCCGAAAGTCATACCGGGAATTCCGGGAGAGAATCCGCTATACAATATTAGCAATAGACTCCTAAATTATCTGCATTAGCATTAAACAAGGCAGACAAATCGTCCGAGATATACTTATATACTATACTTATTTGTATAGACTCACACTCTTTACCGAAAGCCTTACCATTGGTGCAGCTAACGTGCCTTATCGAGAGTATTACTTCGTGCTCAAGGAAGCAAATTCTTATGCACATTAGTGACGGGCACCTTCGTTTCATGTACGATTTAGAAGATTGAGAAGTTCGAGATCGTTATCGCCTTCTTTGAGAGTTGAACGCCTAAGACAATAGCTTCTCCTATCCTGTGATTCCGGGAGTCATACAACGTATTCCGGGTATAAGTCCGCTCAACAGCATTGGCAATGGACACCTTTATTAACGGTATGAATATTGAAGTAGAGAGACAAGCCGTAGGAGAACATTACCAATTGGCATGACGAGAAACTTCTTACCGGATACCTTACTTCCGCGAACCTAACCCGCTGAATCGAGGGTATAACGCCGTTTTCGGCGAATCAATTTAGTATACATTTTAGTGACGGCAACCTTAAATTCATGTATGAACTAGAAGATTGAATGTCAATCCTATCGAGAACGTTATCACCTTCTTTACGATTCAAACGACTAAGGCAATAGCTTCAGACATTCTGTGATTCAGAAAGTCAAACTAGATTTTCCGGGGGTAAATGCGCTGTACAGTATTGGCAATAAATATCTTAGTTCGCGGATTGAATATTAAAATAGAGCGTTACACCGCACAAGAACGTTACAATCGCTATAACGTCAGACATCTCACCGAATGCCTTACGGTTCGAGAAGATTACTCGCAGTAATCAAGGGTATAATTTCGTGTTTAGGGCAAGAAGTTAGTACACAACTTAGTGGCGGCACCTTAAATTCATCCACGAAATGGAATATCGAGTGTTAAATCCTTGTGGAATGTGACAACCTACTTTGGGTTTCGAAAGGCTACGTCAGTAGCCTCACCCATCCAGTGACTTCAAGTGCCAAGACAGGCATTCCGGTAGTAAATCCGGTGATATGTATTGGAAATAGACTCCATAATTCACAGTGTAAATAATAAAGCTGAGCGTCAAGTTGTTTTAGAAAGTTACCTACAGGTATAACCTCATTCTTCTTACCGAAGGACTTACTTTCAGACAACCTAATCCGCCGTATCAAAAGTATAACCTCGGGTATAGAGAAACATATTAGTGTGCATTTTAATAACGGTCACCTTATTTTCGTGTATGAGTAGGAAAATCATGAGAAAATCGTATCTTGATTGTTACCACTTCCTTTGAGAGTCGAACGCCTTAGATAACAGCTTCACCTTTGCAGTAATTCCAAGAGTCGAAACAGGTATTCCGGGAGTAAATCCCTTGCACAGTGTCGTCACTAATCTCCCAACATCCCGGTATATGTATTAAAATATAGAGGGAAATCGTTAGAGAATATCACCATTTCGTATAATGTAAAACTTTCTCCCGGACTCCTTACCTTCCAAGAATCTAACCCGCTTGTTGTATCGAGGGTATAACATCGTGTTCAGAGAAACAAATTAGTATGCATTATAGAGACGGACATCTTAATTTCAAGTTTGAATTAAGTCAAGTGTCAAACCGATCGTGAACATTCCACCTTCTTTGAGAGTCGATTGGATAAGTCCATATCTTCACGTGTAATGTAATTCCGAGGGACAATCCACGAATTCTGAGAGTAAATCCCCTGAACAGAAATGGTAATAGCCTACTTAATTCACGGTATGAATTTTAAAGTACAGTGTGAAACCGTTGTAGATGGTTACCTATTGCAATTGAGTCTCACATTATAAAGAACGGCTTACGTTCCTAGAAACTATCCTGCTGTATCGAAAGTAGAACTTGGTGTCCAGAGAATCAAACCATTACATATTTTAGTGTCGGGCACCTTAACTTCATATAAGAACAGAAATATGGAGGTTCAATCAGTGCGAGGTCGATACCACATTCTTTGAGAGTCGATCGGCTAAGTCAACAGCTTCAGCAATTCTAAGATTCCTAGAGTCGAATGAGGTATTCCAGAAGTAAATCCGCTGAACAATTTTGCACTAGACACCATAAATCGCAGCGGGAATAATAAGGATTAGAGCCAAACACTCGGAGTACATTACCAATCGGTATAAAGGTTATTCTTTGTACCAAACGCTTTACCTCCCGTGGAGACAACCAGCTGCAGCGATTATCTTTCTTAGTCTTCAGGTGATCAAAATTGTAGGCATTTTAGCAGACGCACACATCATTTTCATGCTTGAATAGGACTATCGATTGTCAAAGCGTGCGAGAAAGTTACCACCTACTTCGATAGTCGCACGGATGTATCAATAGCCACACCTGTCCTGTCAATCCGAGGGTCAGACTATGTACACCTGGAGTCAATCTGGAGTCAACCAGTGTGAATAGTAAAGTAGGGCGACAAACTATTGCAGACTGTTACTTATTGGGTATAGCGTCAAACTTTTGCTGAAGGCCTTACCGTCAGAGAAACATACCCGTTGTAGGGAGGGTCTTGCTTAGTGTACAGAAAAACAAAACTTAGTGTACACTTTTGTGACGAGCACATTAATTTAATGTATGAATTAGATGATCGTGGGTCAAACTGTTCGTCGAAATATACCACATTCTTTGAGAGACCAGTGGCTATGTTATTAGCTTCATATATCCTGTGATTCCGAGAGTCAAACCAGGCATTTTGGACTGAATCCGCAGAACAGTATAGGCAATGGAGACATTAATTAACGTATGAATATTTAGGTAGAGGGTTTATCTGTCGGAAAATATTATCCATTGGTATAAAGTCATTCTTTATACCGAATACCTTGCCTTCCGAGAGCCGAACCGTATGTACCGAGTGTCTTGCTTATCGTTCACGGAAGCATGTTAGCAGACATTCCAGCAGACGGACACCATATTTTCATGAATAAGTATTAAAATCGACAGTCCAACCGTTCGATAACATTACCGCCGTGGTTGAGACTCGGCCGGTTAAAACAATAGCTCCATGTATCTTGTGTATTCGACGGTCGAACCAGGTATACCTGGAGTGAATTCACCGTACAGTATTGGCATTAGACATCCTATTTCAGGCAATAAGTATTAAACTACACTGTCAAACCGTAGAAGAGCGTCACCTATTGGTATAGAGTGAAACCTTTTTCCGAAGGCCATACCGTCCGAGAACCTATCCATGGCATCAGGAGTATAACATCTTGACCAGAGAATCGAGTTAGCATACATATTAACGATGTCTACCTTAGTTTCAGGTGTAAAATAGAAGTTCGAGGGTCAAACCATTCGAGATATAAAACAGTGGTGTCAATAGCTACACCTATACTGTGATTGCGAGAGTCAAGCCAGGTATTCCGGGTGTAAAGCCGCTGAACAGTATTGGCAATCGACACCTTAGTTGGCGGTATCAATATTAATGTACAGAGTAGAACCGCTGTAGGTCGTTACCTATTGGTATGGGGTCAAATCTTCTACCGACGGTGTTACCTTCGGCGAATCTAACCCGCTGCACCGAGAATATAACTTCTTAACCAGTGAATCAAATCGGCATGCATTTTAGCAACGGGCAACTTAATTTCATGTAAGAATTGAAAGGTCTATTGTCAAACCGATCGAGAACATTGCCACCATTCTTGATAGTCGCACAACAACGTGAATAGCATCATCTATCCTGTGATACCTAGAGTGAAACATGGTATGCCGCGATTACTTTAACTATATTGGCAATAGGTAACTTAATTTACGGTAAGAATATTAAAGTACAATGTGAAACCGTTAGAGAAGATTACCAATTGTAATAAAGTCAAATTTTGACTGGTCATATTACCATCCAAAACCATAATCCGTTGTAGCATGCGCCTTTCTTACTGTTTACGGAAACAAATAAGAAAGAAAACATTTTAACAGATGCACACATTTGTTTCATTTAAGCATAGGAATATCGAGGGTCAAACCATCCGAGGACGTTACCACCTTCTTCGAGAGTTGTAACGGCTAAGTCAATAATTTCACCAGCCATGTGCTTCCGAGCGTCAGACCAGGTATACCGCGATAAAATCCGCTGAACAGTATTGATAGTAGACACCTAATTCCACGGTATGGATATTGAAGTGGATATCCAAGCCGTTGGGGAACGTTACATCTTGGAATAAAGTCATAACTCTTACCCAATACCTTGCCGTCCGAGAACGTAACCGGCTGTAGAGCAAGACTAGCATAATGCTCACGTAATAAAGCAGGAGTCATGGTAGCAGATGGACATCTTAATTTCGTGTATGGGTAAGTAGACAGAGTGTCAAACCGATCAAGATCGTCACCACCTTATCTCAGAGTCGAACTGCAAAGTCAATAATTCTGCTATCTCGTTATTCGGAGAATCTAACAAGGTATTCCAGGATTAAATCCGCTGAACAGTATTGGAAACGGACACCTCTAATAACGGCATGAATGCTATGGTTGAGAGTCAAACCATTGGAAAGGAATAAAAATTTGAATAAAGTCATTCCTTTTACTCAATACGTTACCTTCCGTGTACACAACCTGCTGTTGAGGTCGTCTTGCTTAGTCTACGCGTGATAAAACTAGTAGACATTTAAGTAGATAGATGGACACCTAATTTTCCTGTATGAACAGGAATATCGTGGGTCAATCCGAGCGAGGACGTTATAACCTCCTTTGTGAGTCGAACGCCTAAGTAAATAGCTTCCCTTGTCCTGTCATTTCCGAGTGTCAACTAAGGTATTCCAGGAATAAATGAGCTCAACAGAATTGGCATGGACACCGTAACACACGTTAGGAATACAAAGGTACAGAGACAAACCGTTGGAGAACATTATAAATTGGTATGAAGCCAGCATTTTTACAAAATTCCTTACCGACTGAGGACATAACCTGCTCTATGGGCTGTCGTGCTTAGTGTTCACGGAATCAAATTAGCACAAATTTTAGTGACGTGCACCTTAATTTCATGCATGAACAAGAATATCGAGGTGCAAACCGTTCGAGAGCGCTACCACCATCTTTGTGATTAAACCAGCTAAGTCAATAGCTTCACATATCCTGTGATACCGAAAGTCAACCCAGATATACGTGGAGTAAATGCGCCGTNTTTCATGCATGTACAAGAATATCGAGGGGCAAACCGTTCGGGATCGTTACCACATTCTTTGAGCGCAGAACTGCTATGTCAACAGCTTGATCTATCCTGCGATTCCGATAACCAATGCAGGTATTCCGGGAGTAAATTCGCCTCACATTATTGAAAATAATCACCTTGTTTCACGGCTTGAATATTAAAGTTGGGAGTCAATCCGTTGGAGAACAAAACCAATTGTTATAAAGTCATACATTTTACCGAAAAACGTACCTTCCTAGAACCTAACACGCAGTCGGATATCATGTTCAGTGCTCACGGAAACAAATTAGTAGGCTTTTTAGCAGATGCACAGCATTTTCATGAATGAATAGCAAAATCGGGAGTCAAACCGTTTGAGAACGATTCCTATTGCTATAAATTCAAATGTTTCACAGCAGACTTTATCCTCAGAAAAACTAACCCTTGTGTAACGAGAGTATAGATTCGTGTTCAGAGAATGAAATTAGTATCCATTTTAGAGACGAGCCCCTTCACTTCATGCATAAATTAGAGGCTTAAGGGACAAACCTCTCGAGAACGTTGCCGCCATCATTGAAAGACGTGTAGTTATGTCAATAGCAACACCTATCCAAAGGTTCCATGAGTCATACGAGGTATTCCAGTACTAAATCCTCTGACCCGCTTTGCAACTGACATATTATTTCACGGTGTGGATATTGTAGTAGCGAGTCAAACCGTTGGAGAAAATTACCAGTTCGTATAACGACATACTCTTTATCGCATTCCTTACCTTCCGAGAACATAAGGCGCAGCACCATGGGTATAATTTCGCGTTTGGAGAAACAAATGACCATTCGCTTTAGTGACGGTCACCTTGATTTCATGAATGGAATGGAATATCGAGGGTCATACCTTACGGGAACGTGACCACCGTCTTTTGGATTCGTAAGGCTCTGACAGCCGCCTCACCTTTCTTGTGATTCCGAGTACCTAACCAGGTATTCCGGGACTAAATCCGCTGTACAGTATCGGCATTGAAAACTGTACTTCCCGCTATATATTGAAGTACACTGTCAAACTATGGTAGAACGATACCTACTGGAATAGGGTCAAACTTCTAACCGTACGCCTCACCATCCGAGGAAAAGCTAACCCACAGTATCGAGAGTACAAATTCGTATTCATAGAAGCAAATTAGTATACGCTTTAGTCACGATTACCTTAATGTCACCTATGAATTAGGAGATCGAGGGTCGAACCGGTTGAGAGCTTTACCACCTTCTTTGGCGATCGAACGTATAAGTCAATAGCCTCCGCTCTTTTATGATTCCGAGAGTCAAATGCGGCACTCCGGGAGTAAATACGATGAACTGTATTAACGATAGACATCCGAATTCCCGGTATGAATCTTAATGTGGTGTGACAAACTGTTTGAGAACGTTACATTTTGGTATAGACCAAACTTACTACCGACGGCCTCACCTTCCGAGCACAAAACCGGCTGTGTCGAGAGTACAACATCGTGTTCAGAGGAACAAAGTATTGTACACTTTGGAGATGGGCACCACATTTTCATGCATGAATAGGAAATTCGAGAGTCAACCGTTCGAGATCGCTACCAACATCTTTGAGATTCAGCCAGCTAAGTCAATAGCTTCATATATCCTGTTATACCGAAAGTCAACCCAGATATTCCTGGAGTAAATGCGCAGTACAGAATTGGCGGAGGACAACTTAATACCCGGCATAAATAAGAAAATCGAGAGTCAAACCGTGGAAGAAAAATAAAAATTCACATAATGCCATTCTTTTTACCGAATACCTGACCACCCGAGAACCTAATCCGCTGCAGCGTGTGTCTTGCCACATTTTCAAGGAAACACATTAGTAGACATTATGGCAGAAGCACACGTTAATTTCAAATATGGATTAGAAGATAGAGTGTCAAACCGTTCGCGATCGTTACCACCTTCTTTGAAAGTCGAAGGGCTGAGTCAATAGCTTCACATATCCAGTGATTCGAAGGGGTGAACCAGGTAATCCGCGAGTGAATCCGCTGAACGGTATTAGTACTACACGCATCAATTCACGGAATGATTATTAAAGTGCACTGACAAACCGTTGTAGATCGATAACGATTTGTCTACAGTCATTCTTCTTGCCGAAGGCCTTTTCTTCCGAGAACCCAATCTGCAGTATCGAAAGTATAGCTTCGGGTTGAGCGAATCACATTAGTTTACATTTCAGCGACAGCACCCTTATTTCATGTATGAAGTAGGAGATCCAGGGCTAAACCATTCGATAACGTTACCACTTTCATTGAGG
>NIJG01000516.1:3214-29007 GCA_002201625.1 Euglossa dilemma
AAACCCTTTAACGAAGGCATTACCTTTCGAGAAGTTAATCCGCTGTGGCAAGTGTGTTGCTCAATATAACCGGAAACAAATAAGTACACATTGTAATGACAGGTACCTTAAATGGATGTATGGATGAACATATCGGGAGGCAAACCCTTCCAGGACGTTACCATCTTTGAGAATGGGACACTTTAGGCAATAGCTTCACATATACTTGTGACTCCGAGAGTCACACCAGGTATATCAGGAGTAAATGCGCTGTATTCTGTTGGCAATGGACACCGTAATTCGCGGTTTGAATATTAAAATAGAGTGTGAAACCGTTTGAGAAAGATACCCATTGGCCTAGTATCAAAAGCTTTACAGAAGACCTGACCCTCTGAGAAGCTTAATCGCCATATCGAGAGTATAACTTCGTGATTAGGGAAACACATTGCTATACATTTTGGTGACGGATCATGAAACTCATGTATGAATCAGAATATAGTTTATCAAACCGTTCGAGAACACTACCAACCTCCTTGAGAGTCGAACGGCTGGGCAATAACTTCACCTATTCTGTGACTCCGAGTGTCAAATTAGTCATTACGGGGGAACATCCTCCGAACCATATGGGCAATTGGCACAATAAATCACGGTTTGAACATTAAAGTATAAAGACAAATTGCAGAAGATCGTAACCAAATGGTATGAGGTCCATCTTTTTACCGAACGACTTACCTTCCGAGAACACAAGCCGCAGCATCAAGAGTATAACTTCGTGTTCAGAGACGAATATTCATATACACTTTATTTCGCGACTCATTCATTTCAAGTATGGTTTAGAAGGTCGAGGGTCAATCCGTTCGAAAGCGATACCTCCCTCTTTGAGAATTGAAAGGCTATGTCAATAGCTTCACCTATCCTGTTATTCCGAGAGTCATACCTGGTACTCCTGTAGTAAATCTGCTGAACAGTATTGGCAATGGGGCCCTTAGTTAACGGTTTGAATATTATAGCGGAATGTCTAACCATTGTAGAACGTTACCTATTTGTTTACACTCAAACAATTTACCGACTTCCTTACCTTCGGAGAAGCAAACCCGCCGTTTCGAGTGTATATCTTCGTGTTGAAGGAAGCAAATTGGGATATATTTTAGAGACTGCACCCTTAATTTCATGTGTGAATTGAAAGATTGATTGTCAATCCGTTCGAAGTCGTTACCAACTTCCATGAAAGTACAAAGACTAAGTCAATAACATCATCTACCTTGTGATTCCGAAAGTTATTCCAGGAATAAATCAGCTCAGGAGTATTGGCGAAAGAAACCTTATTTCACAATATGAACATTATGGTAGAGATTCAAACCGTCTGAGAACATTACGAATTGGTTTAAGGTTATTCCGTTAGCCGATACCATACCTCCCGAGATCTCAATCCGCTGTAGCGATTGACTTGCAAAGCTTTCACGTGATCAAACTAGTAGAAATTTTGGCACGCCGACACCGTGTTTCCACGTGGGAATAGGAATATCAACGGTTAAACCGTGCGAGAACGTTACCATCCTATTCGAGATTCGCGCAGCTGAATCAATAGCTACACCTGTCCTGTGGTTCCTTGGATCAAGCCAGGCATTCCGAGAGTCGATCCAGCAGTAATACCAATGGACACCCTAATTCAGGGTATGAGTATTCAAGTAGGGGGTCGAACCATTGAAGAACGTTACCTATTGGCGTGGTATTAAACTTTTCACCAGATACCTTACCATCCGAGGACCTAACCCGCCTTTCCTTGTGTATAGCTTCGTGTGGAGTGAAACAAATTAGAACAAATTTTAATGACTAGCATATTAATTTTATGTGTGAATTTAAAGATCGAGGGTCAAACCGCTCAAGGAATTTACCACCTTCTGTGAAAGACGAACGGCTAAATCAATAGCTAGCTACCCCAATCCTGTGATTCGGAGAGTCAAACCATACATTCCGGGAGAATGTCCGCTGAAGAGTTTTGGCAGCAGACACCCTTATTGGCGGTTTGAATATTACAGTAGAGCGTCAATCCGTTCGTGAGCGTTACCAATTGACGTAAGGTCAAACGTTTTACCGCAGGCGTTACCTTCCGCGAACCTCGAGAGTATAAGTTCTTGTTCGCAGAACAAAAGTCGTATCTATTTCAGTGACGGGCACCTTAACTACATGTACGAATTAGAAGGTGGATGGTCAAACCACTCGGGAACGTTGCCACCTTCCGTTAGGGTCGAACGAAAAAGTCAATAGTTTCACCTATCCTGAGAGTCCGAGAGTCAGACCAGGTATTCCGGGAGTAAATTGGCTTAACAGGATTGGTAATACACACCGTAGTTCACGGTTTGTATATTGAAATAGAGCGTAAAACCGTTTGAGAAAATTACCATTTCGGATAAAGTCATTACATTTTTGAATACCTTACCTTCTGAGAACCAAGCCTGCTGTACCGAGTGTCCTGCTTAATGTAAACGGAAACAAATTTCTAGCCATTTTCGCAGACGGACAACACATGTTTGTGTATAAATATCAACATCGAGAGTCAAAGCGTTCGAGAACATTACCTCCTCCTTTGGAAGTCGCACATCTAAGTCTATAGCAGCAGCTATCTTGACATTCCGAGATGCAAATTTGGCATTCTAGGAGTAAATGCGCTAAACAGTATTGGCAATAATCACCTGAACTCATTGTATGAATATTAAGGTACAGAGATAAACCGCTGGAGAACGTTACCAATTGGTATAAAGTCGTACCCTTTACCGGGTACCTTACCTCCCGGGTCCATAAACCGTTGTATCATTTGTATAACTTCGGGTTCAGGGAAACAAATTAGTATACATTTTAGTGCCGGCCACCATAATTTCTTAAATGAATTAGTAGATCGATTGGTAAATTATTCCAGAACCTTACCACCATCTTTGGGACTCGCACAGCTAAGTCAGTAGATTCACTTACCTCGTGAATCCGAGAGTCAAACCAGATGTTGATGGAGTAAATACGCTGAACATAATATTCAATAGACACCTTAATTCTCTTTCTGAAAGTGAAGGTAGAGATTGAAATTGTCGGTGAACACTATAAATTGATATAATGTCATTCTTTATACCGAATACCTTACCTTCCGAGACCCAATCCGCTGTAGCGATTGCTTTGCTGAGTTTTCATGTGAACAAATTACTACACATTTTAGCAGACGGTCACGTTACTTTCATGTATACATAAGATGATCGCCAGTCAATCTGTTTGACAACGATATCACCTTCTTTGAGAGTCGCACAGCTACACCAGTAACTTCAACTATGATGTTATATGATACCTATGATACCTATGATACCTAGATACGAACTAGGTATACCGCGACTAAACCCACAGTACAGCATTGGAACTGGACACGCTATTCCACGTTATAAATATTAAAGTACAGATTGAAACCGTTGTAGTACGTTACAACAGTCAAGCATGTTACCGAAGGCCTTTTCTTCCGAGAAGGTAATCCGCTGTATCGGGGGTATTTCATTGTTTTCAGAGATGCAAATTAGTATACATTTCAGTGACGGGCAACATAAGCTCATGTATGAATTAGTAGATCGATATTCGAACCGCTCGAGAACGTTGCCAACTTCGTCGAGACTCGAACAGCTAAGTCAATAGCTTCACCCATCCTGTGATTCCTAGAGCCATACCAGCTATTCCTGGAATAAATCCGCTGAAATGTATTGGAAATAGACGCCTTAATTCACGGCTTGAATTAAAAAGATAAGCGTGAAACCATTTGAGAGCATTGCCAGTTGGCAGAAGGTCAAACACTTGACCGATGGCCTCACCTACGGAGAAGCTAATCCGCCGTATCTGGAGTATTACTTCGCGTTCACAGAACGAAATTAGTCTTCATTTCTGTGGAGATCTCCTCAGTTTCATATATTAATTAGAAGATCGTCGTTCAAACCGTTCGAGAACGTTACCAACTTCTGTGAGCCGCGATCGGGTAAGTAAATGGATTCAGGTATCCTGTGGTTTCGAAAGTAAAACCAGTTATTCGGGTGTATATCCGCTCAACAGCGATGGCAAGAGACACCTTAATTCACGGTATGAATATTCATCTAGAAGGTCAATCCGTCGGAGATCGTTACCAATTGGTATGGAGTCATTCTTTTACCGAATACATTACTTTCCTAGAACCTAACCCGCTGTAGCGACTGCCTTGCTTGCTGCACACGGAAACCAATTAGTAGGCATAATAGCAGTGGCACGCGTTATTTTTATATATGAAGTATAAAATCGCGTGTCAGTCCGTTCTAGACGGTTCCCACCATCTTTGGGAGTCAAACGTTTATGACAATAGCTTCAGCCATTCAGTGATTGCGATAGTCAAATCAGTTATTCCAGGAGTGAATCCGCTCTATAGGATTGGCAATACTCAACTTAATTCACGGTATGAATACTAATATAGTAGGTCTATCCGTCGAAGAACATTACCAATTGGTATACGCTCATACTTTTTACCAAATACATTACCTACCTAGGACCTAACCAGCTGTGGCGGGTGTCATGCTTATTGCTTACGGATCAAATGTGTAAACATTATAACAGGTGCACACCTCATTTTCATATATCAATCAGAAGATCGAATGTCAAACCGTTCGAGATCTTTATCACCTTTCTAGAGACTTCATAGTCAATAGCTTCACGTATACTGTGATTCCGAGAGTCAAACGAGGTATACCGGAAGTGAATGCCCAGTGCCGAATTGGCAATAGACACCATAATTCACGGTATGAATATTAAAGCAGACCGTCATACTGTTATGGGACAATACCATTTCTTGTATAGTCAAACCTTATACTGAAGGCATTACCTTCCGTGAAGCCGAGCCCCTGTATCGAGATAAGAACTTCGTGGTCAGAGAAGCAAATTCGTATACATTTTGGAGACGGACTCCTTAGTTTCATATATGAATCAGAAGATCTAGGGTCAAACAACTCGAGATCGTCACCACACTGCTTGAGACCCGAACGGCTTAGTCGATAGCTTCACCTATCCTGTGATTCCGATAGTCATACCAGGTGTTCCGGGAGTAAATCCGATCGGCAGTATTGGCAATACAAACTTTAATTCACGAAATAAATATGCACGTACAGAGTCAAGCCGATGTAGAGCGTTACATGTTGTTTCTGAGTAAAACATTTATCGAAACACGTACCTTCCGAGAACCATACTCGTAGTATGAAGACTATATCTCCGTGTTCAGTAAAAGACATTTGGACCCGTTTCAGTGACTTGTATCTTAATTGCATGTATGAAATGCAATATCGAGTATGAAACCGTTGGGGAACCTGACCACCTTCTTTGAGATTCAAACGGAGAAGACAATAGCTTAACCCATCCTTTAATTCCGAGGGCCAAACCGGCTACTCCGGGAATAAATCCGCTGAACAGGATTGGCATTAGACAACATAATTCACGTCTTGAACGTTAAAGTAGAGCGTCAATATTATAGTGATCGTTACCAATTGGTATAAAATCAAACGTTTTCCTGAAGACCTTACCCACCGAAAGGTAAACCCCCTGGACCGGGAGTATAACGCCGTGTTCAGAGGAACAAGCTAATGTACATATTAGTAACGGGCACCTTCATTTCATGATTGAAATAGAAGGTCAGGTGTCAAACCGTTCGGGAACGTGACCACCTTATTTGTGAGACGGACGCATTAGAAAATAGCATCATATATCCAGCTATTCCGAAGGTCAAACCAGGTGCTTCGGGAGTAAATCCGCTGAATAGCATCGGCAATAGACACCGTCATACACGGTCCGAATATTAAAATTGATCGTAAAACCATTTGTGAACGTTACCACCCTCTTTTAGAGTCGAATGGATAAATCAATATTTTCACTTATCCAATGATTCGGAGAGTCAAACCAGGTATTCTGGGAGTAAGTCCCCTGAACATTATTGGCAATAGACACTTTAATTCACGCTATTAATATTGAAGCAGACCGTCAAACCGATGTCGATTGCTACCAATTGCTACAAAGTCAAACGTCCTATCAAAGACCTTATCCCCCGACAAACGACCCGGCTGAATCGAGAGTTCAACTTCGTGTTCAGGGATGAAAATTTATATACACTTTACTTACGAGCACCTTCAATTCATGTATGAATACGAAGATCGTGGGTCAAATCGTTTGAGGAAGTTGCCACCTTCATTGAGATTCGAACGGTTAAGTCAATGACTTCATGTGTCCTGTGACTGCGCAAGTCAATCGAGATATTCCCGGAGTAAGTGCACTGTACAGTATTGGCAATAGATACTTCAATTCGTGGACTGAATATCAAGATAGATCGTCAACCCGTGTGAGAACGTTGCCACCTTCTGTAAGAGACGAACAGCTGAGTGTATAACTTCACCTATCCGGAGATTCCGAGACTCAAATAAGATATTCCGGGTGTTAGTCCGCTGAACAGCATTGGGAGTATACACTTTAGTTCACGGTTTGAATATTGAAATAGATTGACGCACCATTTGAGAACGTTACGAATTGCTATAAAGCCAAACGTTTTACCGATGGCGCAACATTCCGAGAACTTAACCCGCTGTATCGAGAGTGTATCTTCGTGTTCAGAGAAGAAAATTCATATACACTTTATTTAAGAGCACCTTCATTTCAAGTATGGTTTAGAAGATCGAGGGCCAACCCATTCGAGAACGTTACCACCTTCTTTGAGTGTCGAACGGCTAAGTGAATAGCTTATCCTATCCTGCGATTCCCAGAGTCATACCAGGTATTTCGGGAATAAATCCGCTGAACACTATTGGTAATAGGCACCTTAGTTCACGATCAGAATATTGAAATAGAACGTCAATTCAATTGAGATCATTACCAGTTGCAGTAAAGTCAAACGTTTTACCTAAGACATTAGCCACCGAAAAGCTATCCTACTCTATCGAGAGTATAACTTCGTGTTTAGGGAATCTCATTATTTCACATTATAGTGATGGCTACTTACTTCCATGTACGAATTAGAAGGTCGAAGGTAAAACAGTTGGAGACCATTGCGGCCTTGTATTATATTCGAAAAGTTGTGTCAATAGCTTCACATGTCCCGCGCTTCCGAGGGTAATACCAGGTATTCCGGGCGTAAGTCCGCCGGCCAGTTTTGGGAATAAATACCGTAATTCACGTTTGGAATATTAAAGTAGAGCGACAAACCCATAGACAGCGTTATCAATTGGAATGAAGTCAAAAGTTTTACCGATGGCCTTACCTCCGGGAACCTAACCGGCTTCATCGAGAGTATAACTTCCTGTTCAGAGAGTGAAATCAATATATATTTCTGTGACGGGCACCATAACTACATGTATGTATTAGAAGATCGAGGGCCCAGACGCTCGAAAACGTTGCTACCTTCTGTGAGAGGCGAACGGCTATGTCAATAGCTTCACCAGTCGTGCGATTCCGAGAGTCAAACAGGTATACCAGGAGCAAATCGGCTGAACAGTATTGACAAGGAACACCTTAGTTCACTGTATGAATATTGAAGTACAGTTTCGAGCCGTTGTAAAACGATACACATTAGTATGAGGACATCCCCATGATCTAAGGCCTTACCTTCCGAGAACATAACCCTCTGTATCGAGAGTATAACTTCGCGTTCAGAGAATGAAATTACTGTTCATTTCAGCGACGCGCACCTTAACTTCATCTATGAATTAGAGTGTCGATGGTCAAACCACTCGAGACGGTTGCCACCCTCTGTGAGAGACGAACGGCCATGTCAATGACTTGACCTATCCTGTGATTCTGAGAAAGAAACCAGGTATTCCCGGAGGAAATGCCCTATGCAGTATTGACAATAGACACCTTAGTTAACGGTATATCTATTAAAATAGATCGTCAATCCGTTTGAGAGCATTACCAATTCGTGTAAAGTTATTCGATTTTTGAGTACCTTACTTTCTGATATCCAAGTCTGCTGTACTGAGTGTCCTGATTAATGTTAACGGAAACAGATTGGTAGATATTTTCGCGGACGAACACCACATGATTGAGTATAAATATCAGTATCGAGAACAAAGCGTTCGAGAATCTTGCAAACTTCATTGAAAGTCGCACATATATGTGAACAGCTGCAGTTATCCTCTGATTCCGAGAGGTAAATCAGGTATGCCTGGAGTACATTCGCTCCACAGCATTGTCAATTAACACCTAAACTCACTGTATGACTATTAAAGGACAGAGTCAAATCGCTGGAGAACGTTACCAATTTGTATAACGTTATATTCCTTACCAGCAACCTCAGATACCGAGAGTGTTACCCGCTCTATCGTGGGTATCAATTCGGATTCAGGGAAACAAATTAGATGACGAATCAGCAGACGGAGACCGTAATTTCATGTATGAATTAGAAGATCTAGTCTCATACCGTTCGAGATCGTTACCACCTTTTCTGAAAGTCGAACGGCTGAGGCAATAGCTTCACCTATTGTTGTCATGCCGAGAGTTAAGCCTTCTATTCCAGGAGTAAATCCACTGATCAGTATTGACAATGGACACCGTATATCTCGGTATGAATATTATAGTAGTGCGGGAAACCGTTTGAGATCGTTATCAATTGGCATAGCAACGTACTTTTAACCTAGTGCCTTTCCTTAGAGAACATAAACTGCAGTATCGGCGGTACTACATCGTGAACATAGAAACAAATTAGTACACATTTTAGCGATGGGCGCCATAATTTCATGTATGAAGAAGAAGATCGAGAGTTAAACCGTTCGAAAACCGTAGACGTTTGCTCTCAAGGAAAGCGTTAATGATCTCGAACGGTTTGACTCTCGATTTGGCTGTACATACCTGAAAGTAACGTGCCCGTCTGCTAAAATGTCAACTAATTTGTTTCCGTGAATACTAAGCATTGCATTACCCGCAGCGGGTAGGGCATTTCGGGAGATAAGGCCTTCGGTAGAAAGATTTACTCCATACTAAAGGGAAACGTTCGTCAATGATCTGATTCGAGACAATAATATTCACACCGTGAATTAAAGCGACTATTGACATTACCGTTCAGCATATTTACCCCAGGAATACCTGGTTTAGCTCTAGAAATCACAGAAAGGCTAAAGCTATTGACTCAGCCGTTCGATTCTCAAAGAATGTTGTGGGTTTCCCGAACAGTTAGATCCTCAACCTTGTCATTCATACATGAAATTAAGATTCCTGACAGTGAAATGAGTACTAATTTGTTTCCCTGAACACGATGTTATACTCTCGACACAGTGGGTAAATTCTTCGACGGGTAAGGCCTTCAGCAAAGCGTTTGACTTTATACCAATTGGTAACGCTCTCAAACGGTTTAACGATCAGTTTTAATACTCATACCGTTGACTGAAGTGTATGTTGACAACACAGTATAGTGGAATTACTCTCGGAAAAGCTGAGTTGACACACGGAAACGCAGTATAGGTGGAGCGATTTACTTAGCGGTCTGACTCAAAAGGATGGTGGTAACCTTCACGAACGGTTTGACCCTCGATCTTCTAATTCCTACATGAAGTTATGGTGCCCGTCACAGAAATGATTACTAATTTCTTTCTATCATCACGATGTTGTGCTCCCCATAAGTCGGGTTAGCTTCTCCGAAGGTAGGGCTATCAGTAAAAGTTTGACACTGTCAAATAGCTAAAGTTCTACAACGGTTTGACGTTCAGCTTTAATAATCAAACCATGAATCGAGGTGCCTATTTCCTATAATATTCTGCGGATATACTCTAGGAATGCCTGCTATGACTCTCGGAAGCGCAAGATATGAGAAGCATTTGACTTAGCTTTTCTATTGTCGTAGAAGGTGATAACGGTCTCTAGCGGTTTGACCCTCGACCTTCTAATTTATACATAAAGTTATGGTGCCCCGACATTGGAATGAAGACTAATTTGTTTTTCTGATCATGAAGTTATACTCTCGATGTAGCCGGTGGGATTCGTGAATGGTAAGGCATTCCATAAAACGTTTGACTTTATACCAATTGGTAACGTTCCCAAACCAATTGACGCTCGACTTTAACTTTCAAACCGCGAAGTAAGGTGATTATTACCAATTCCGTTCAACGGATTCACTCCATAAATACCTGTTCCGACTCTAGCAATCACAAAACGGGTGATGCTCCTGGCTTAGATGTGCGACTTTCAATGCAGGCGGGATCGTTCTCCAACGGTTTGACTATCGATTTTGCAATTTATACATGCATGAAACTCATAGCGGGAAGGAAGGTGTCTATTGCCAATGCTGTTCAGCGGATTTATTCCTGGAATACAAGACTTGACTCTCGGAATCGCAGGATATGTGAAACAATTGACTTACCCGTTCGACACTCAAAGAGAGTGGTAACGTTCACGAGAGGTTTGACCGTCAATCCTCTAATTCGTATTTTAATTAAAGGTGCCTGTCATTGAAATGAATACTCATTTTTTCTGTGAACACGAACTTGCACTCTCGATACACCGGGTTAGCGTCTTGGACGTTAAGGCATTCGGTAAAATGTTGAACTTTATAGCATATAGTAACATTCACACACGGTGCGACGCCCTATTTTAATATTCAATCCGCGAATTAAGGTATCTAGTGCCAGTACTCTTCAGCGAATTTACACTCGGACTACCTAGTTTGACTTACGGAAACACAGGGTAGGTGGTGCTATTGGCTTATCCGTATGTCTCTCACAGAAGGTGGCAACGTTCTCAATTGGTTTGTCTCTCGAATACGATATTTAATCATGAAAATGTGGTGCTTCTCTGCTAGTATGTCTACTAATTTGTATCAGTGAATGATAGGCAAGACGCTCCCTTCAGAGGGTTAGGATCTCGGGAAGTAAGGTGCTCGGTAAAAGGAGCAACTATATGCGAATTGCCAATGTTCGCCGACGGCTTCATTTCCTGCTTTAACGTTCTAACTGTGAAATAAGACTTCTATTGCAAATACAATTCAGCTGATTTACTCCCAGAAAACCTGGTTTGGCTTTCTGTATTACGGGACACGTGAAGCTATTGACTTAGCCCGTCGAATCTCAAGGAAGGTTGCAAGGATCTCGAACGCGAAGACAATAGATTTTCTAATACCTACACGAAGTTTCGATACGCACCCCTAAAATGTATACTAACTCATTTCTCTGACCACGAAGTTATACTCTTGACACAGCGCGTTGGTTCTCGGAGGGTAGAGTATTCGGTAAAAGGAATGACTTTATATGAATAGATAACGTTCTGCAACTGTTTGACGCTTTGCGTTAATGATCAAACCGTGAATTAAGGTGTCTATTGCCAATACCGTTCAGCGGATTTTCTTCCGTAATAGGTGGTTTGACTCTTGGAATTTCGGAATAGGTGACGCTATTGACTTAGCCGGTCGTCTCTCAAAGAATGTGATAATGATATCGAACGGTTTGACCCTTGACCTTCTATTTCATTCATGCAATTAAGGTGCCTGCCATTAAAATGAATACTGATTGGTCCCACTGTACACGATGTTGCACTCTAGATACAGCGGGTTAATTTCACGGAAGGTGAGTCCTCCTGGAAGGATTTTGCATGTATCCCAATCGGTAACGTTCAACAACGTCTCGAGTCTGTACCTTAATATTCATAACGATAATTAAGTTGTCTATTGCCAATACCGTACAGAGGATTTGCTCCCGGTATACCTTATCTGATTCGCGAAATCACATTATGACTATTGACTTAGCTGTGCCAGAATCAAAAGAGGTGGTAACGTTATCAAACGGTTTGCCCCTCGATCGTCTAATTCATACCTGAAATTATGGTGTCCGTCCCTAAAACGCATACTTATTTGTGTCTCTGATCACGGAGATAAGCCTATAATATAGCGTGCGGGTTAGATTCCCGGAAGGTAAGATATCCAGTGATTAGTTTGACATTCTACAAATTGGCAATGTTCTACAGCGGTTTCTCTCCATAGTTTAATATTTATTCCGTGGAATAGGGCGACTATTGCCAATAATGTCCAGCAGATTCACTACTGGGATACCTTGTTTGACCTTCAGAATCACAGGATAGGTGAAGCAATATGCTTTGCCGTCCAACTCTCCAAGAAAGAGGTAAATTTCTCGCACGGTTTGACACTCGATATTCTTATTCATAATAATATTGAGGTACCCGTCACTAAAATGTTTCCTACTTTGATCCACTGAACACGAAGTTACACACTCGATGAAGCTTGTGAGGTTCGCGGATGGTACTGCCATCGGTAAGACGTTTGACTTTATAACAATTGGTAACGTTCACAAACGATTTTAAGCTCTACTTTAATATTCTAACCGTGAATTACGGTGTCTATTACAAATATTGTTAAGCAGATTTACTCTTGGAACACCTGGTTCGACACGCCGAATAAGTGGATAGGTGAATCTGTTGACGTATCTCTGTCACTCGCATTCAAGGTGGTTACTATATCGACCGGCTTGTCCCATGGTCTGCCAATTCATACATCTAATTAATTAAATAAAAACGGTGTTATACTACAAATACAGGGAGTTAGGTTTGCGGCGAGTAAGGTCTCCGATAAAGCGGCTCATTTCATTGCAATGGAAACGTTCTCGAACGGTTTGACGTTGAACTCTAATCTTTATACTGTGGATTAATGTGTACATTGCCAATACTGTACTGTGGATATACGCCCGGACTACGAGGATTTACATTCGAAATCACAGGGTAGGTGAAGCTATTGCCATAGCCGTTCGGCTCTTGAAGAGGGTGGTAATGATCGCGAACTGTTTCACCCTCGATCTTCTAACTCATTCATAAAATTAAGATGGCCGTCACTAAAACTTATACTCATTTGTTTCACTCAAAACTAAGCTGCACACTCGGTATGGAAGCATAAGGCCTTGGAAGGTAAGGTATCGGGTAAAAAGTTTAATACCACGCCAATAGGTGACGTTCTGCAACGGTTTGACGCCCTACATTAATATTCATACCGTGTATTAGCTTGTCCATTGGTCTTACTGCTGTGTGGATCGACTCTAGGAATACCTGGTCTGGCCCTTGGAATCACTGGACAAGGTTAGCTATTGATTTAGCTGCGCAACTTTCGAATAGGATGGTAACGTTCTCGCAGGGGTTAACCCTTGATATCCCTATTCCTACGTGAAAACAAGGTGTTGCAGTGCTAAAATGTCTACTAATTTGATCACGCGAGAACTAAGCAGGACAGTCGCTACAGCGGATTGGGATCTCGGGAGGTGTGGTATTGTGTAAAGGAATAACTTTGTACCAATTCGTCATGTCCACAGACGGTTTGAATCTCTACCTTAATATTCATAGTGTGAAATAAGGTGTCTATCGCCAGTACCCTTCAGCTGATTTGTTCCTGGCATACCTGCTTCGTCTTTCGGAATCACATGGTAGGTGATGTTATTGACTTAGTCCTTCTACGCTCAAGAATTTTTTTAACATTCTCGAACGGTTTTACACTCGATCTTCTAATTCACACATGAAACTAAGGGTGCCGTCACTAAGTGGTATACTAATTCCTTTCCCTAATCACGAAGATATGCTGTCGATAATGCGGGTCAGTTTTTCGGAGGGTAAGCTCTTCGGTAAGGCGTTTCACTTTATAGGAATATGTAACGTTCTCAAATGGTTTGACGGTCTACTTTTATATTCAATACGTGAATATAGTTGTCTATTGCCAATAACCTTCAGTATATGTACTCCGGTATTACCTGATATGACTCTTGGAATCACCGGATAGGTGATGCTTCTGACCTAGCCGTTCGACTGTCAAAGAGGGTGCTAACGTTCTCGAAAGCTTTGACGCACTACCTTCTTATTGAAATACGGAAAAATGGTGCCGGTCGCTAAAATATATAGTACTTTGACTCTCTGAACTCGAAATTATTCTTTCGATGCAGTGGGTTAGTTTCACAGAAGTTATGGCCTTCGGTAAAAAGTTTGACGCTATACCAATATGTAACGTTCTAAAACGCATTGACTCTTTATTTAAATATTCACGACGTGAATTAATGTGTCTACTGCGAATAATGTACAGCGGACTTTCTCCCGAAATACCTGGTTTGTCTCTCGGAATGACAGTATGGGTGCAGCTGTTGTCATAGCCGTTGGTCTCTCACAGAAGGTGGTAATGTTCCCAAACTGTTTAACGAACGATTCTCGAATTCATTCATGAAATATGGTAGCGTTCTCGAACTGTTTAACACTAAATCTTTATAACTGATACATGAAATTAAGGTTCCCGACATTGTAATGCTTACGAATTTGGTTCTGCTAACGCGAAGTTATACTCTGGATACAGCGGGTTAGTTTCTCGGGAGGCAAGGCCTGCGGTAAAAAGTTTTACTGTACAAAAATAGGTATCGTTCTACAATGGGTTAACTCAGATCTCTAATATTTATAACATGAAATAGCGTGTCCAATTACAATACAGTACTGCAGGTTTAGTCGCAGAATACCTGGTCCCTCTCTGAGAATCACAGGACTGCTGAAGCTGTTGTCATAGCACTCTCAATAGAGTTTGTAACGTTCTCGACCAGTTTGACCCTCGATCTTCTAATTCATACATTAAATTAAGGTGCGTGTGAGTAAAAGAATAGTAATATTTCGTGTGAGCAGGATGATATGATCTCGATACAGCGTGCCGGCTTCTGGGAATGTAAGCTCGTTGCTTTTAGGTATGACTCCATACCAGTACGTAACGGTCTACAATGAATTGATTCTGGGCATTAATATGTATACCATGAAATGGGGACTATGATGCTAATACTGTACAGCGGATTTACACCTGAAATACCTGGCTTGGCAGCTGAAGTCAGAGGATAGGTGCGGCTACTGACTTGGCCGAGCGAATCCCAAGGAAGTTGGTCACGCTGCCCAACGGTATGACAATCGATATTCCATTTAATACATGAAATTAAAGTGCCCGTCACTGAAATGAATACTAATTTCTTTTCCGATCACGATGTTGTCCTCTCGGTGTAGCGAGCGACTTTCTTGGAATGTGTGGCCTCGGTAAAATGACCGACTCTACACCACTAGGTAACGTTTTACAACGGGCTGACTCTGTACTTTACTATTCAAAACATGAACTAATGTGTGTAATGCCAATACTCTTCCGCGGATATACGCCAGGAATACCGAGTTTAACTCTCGGGATCACAGGATAGCTGAATCTAGTGACCGAGCCGTTCGATTCTAAAAGAAGGTACTTACGTTCCCGAACGGTGTGACCCTCAACCTTCTTATTCATACATGAAATTAATGTGCGTGTCACAGAAATGAATACTAGTTTGTTCCTCTGAATCTAACTTGTACTCTCGATGCAGTGGAATAGGTTCACCGTCGGAAAGACCTTCGGTAAATAGTTTGTCTCTATACCTATTATTAACGCTCTCAAAAGATTTGATGCTCTACTTTAATATACAACCTCGAATTAAGGTGTCTGTTGCCAAAAATGTACAGCACGTTTACTCCCTGAACATCTGATTTGACTTCCGGAATCGCTGGATACGTAACGCTATTGACGCAGCCACTGGTCTCACAAAGTGGGTGGTAATGTTCTCGAACGCTTCAATCCTCGATCTTCTTATTCATAATGAAATTAAGGTCCCCGTCACTAAAATGTTTACTAATGTGTTTCCCTAAACACGTAGCTATACTCTCGATACTGCAGGAAAGCTTCTCGTACGGTAAGGCATTTGGAGAAACGTTTGACATTATGGCAATTAGTAACGTTCTCACACGTTGTGTCGCTCTATTTCAATATACACTCCGCGAATTAAGGTATCTATTGCTAATAATCTTCAGCGGATTTACTTTGGTGTTACCTGGTTTGACTATCGGAATAACAAGTAAAGAGAGGCTATTGACGTAGCTGTGCAACCCTCAATAATGGGGGTAACGTTCTCGAACGGTTTAACGCTGGATCTTCTAATTCAGACATGAAATTAAGGAGCACACCCGCTATAATGTATACTAAATTGCTTCCTTGAACACGAAGTCATACTATCTATACAGCGTGTGAGGTTCACGGAAGACATGGAATTGTATAAAAGGAATGATTTTATACAAATTAGTATTGTTCTCAAGCAGTTTGATGCTCAAATAATGGGTCTATTGCCAATACTGATCAGCGGATTTACTGTCGGAATACCAGGCTTGTCTCTTAGAATCACAGGATAGGTGAACTTGATGACCTAGCTGTGTGACTCTCAAATGCGGTGGTAAGGTTCTCGAACGGTTTGTCCCTGGTCCTTCTAATTCATACACGAAGTTCAGGTGTCCGTCACTGAAGAGAATGCTAATTTACGACAGTGAACACGAAGATATAATCTCGACACAGCGTGTTGGCTACTCGGAAAGTATGGCCATCTGTAAAAAATTTGTCTGAATACAAATGTGTAACGTTCTGCAACGGTTTGACTGTTTAGTTTGATACCAATACCGTGAAATAGGGGGACAAAGGCCAATACGTTACCGCCGATTTACACCCGATATGACGTTTTGACTCATAGTATCGCCGAGTGTGTGAAGCCATTGATTTAGCCGTTAGTTTCTCTACGGGAGTGGTAACGATCCCGAACGGTTTGACCCCCAATATTCTAATCCATACATGACATTATGGTATCCCATCTGTTACAAGTTCGCATGTATTTATCGAAAAATAGATAGTCAAACCGTTCGGGAACGCTAACACCTCCCTTGAGAATTGAACGGCAAAATCAATAGCTTCGCGCATCCTGTGATACCTAGAGCTAAACCATGTATTCTAGGATTTGATCCGCCGAATAGTATTGGTAATAGACACCATAATTCACGGTTTGAACATGAAAATAGGGCGAAAACCCGTTTGAGAACGTTACAAATTGATATAAACTGAAACGTCTTACCGAAGACCTTACCTTCCGCGAACCTCTCCGGCATCATCGAGAGAATAAGTTCGTGTTCAGAGAAAGAAATTGGTAGTCATTTCAGTCACAGGCACCTTAATTTCATGTACGCGTTACTAGATCGAGGATCGAACCGTTCGTGGACGTGATTATCATCTTTGTGTGTGTAACGGCTAAGTCAGTAGTTTCACCTATGCTGTGATTCCGAGGGCCGTGCCACGTATTCCGGGAGAAAACGCCCAAGACAGCATTGGAAAAGTACACCTTCATTGATGGTATAAATAAGAATGTACAAAGTCAAACCGTGAAAGAAAAATAAAAATGCATCTAATCTCATAATTTAACCGAATACTTTACCATCCGAGAACCTAACGTGCTGTAGCGTGTGCCTTGCTTAATGTCAACTGAAACAAATTAGTAAACATTATAGCAGAAGCATACCTTGTTTCCAAATATGAATTACAAGATCGAGTGTCAAACCTTTCGAGATCGTTACCTCCTTACTAGAGAGTCGAACGGGTAAGTCTATTCCTTCAGATATCCTGTCATTCTGCGAGTCAAATCAGGTAATTTCGGAGCATTTCCGCTGAACAGTATGGGCTATAGACGCCCTAATTCACGGTATGTATATTAATGTACACAGTCAAACCGCTGTAGAACGTTACCTATTCCTAGAGAGTTAACTTCATACAGAAGGCCTAATCATCCGAGAATCTAACCCGCACTATCGAGAGTATAACATCGTGTTCTGAGAAGCAAATTAGTACACATTTTACTGACGACACCATTATTTCATATTTGAAATAGAAGATCGAGCGTATAGCCGTTAGAAAGCGTTACCTTACTTTGTTTGGGAGGCGAACGGCTAAGTCAATATCTTCCCCAGTTCTGTGATTCCGAAAGTTCAACCAGGTAATCCGGGTGTACATCAACTGTACGGTATGGCATTATATAACTTATTTCGCTGAATAAATATTAAGGTGCAGAGTCAATCCGTTGTAGAACGTTACGGATTGGTAGAGCGTAAAAATTATTTACCGATGGACTTAACTTCCTCGAAAATAACTCGCTGTATCGACAGTATAGCTTCTTGTTCACGGAATCAAGTTAGTATACAATTTAGTGACGGGCACCTTAATTCCATCTACGAATTAGAAGATCTGGCATCAAATCTTTAGATAACGATACCACCATCGCTGACAGTCAAACGACTATGTCAATAGCACCATCTATCCTGTGATACCCAGAGGCGCACCAGGTATTCCGGGAGTAAATTCGCTGTACCGTATTGTCAATAAACACCTTAATTCACGGCTTGAATATTAAAGAAGACAGTCAAACCGCTGTAGAACGTTACCAATTGCCGTAAAGTCACACGCTTTACCGGAGACCGTACCTTCCGCGAAACTCTCCCGCTTCATCGAGAGCATACCTTCCTGCTCAGAGAAAGAAATTGGTAGACATTTTAGTGACGGGCACCTTAATTTTATGAACGAAATAGAGGCTCGAGTGTCAAACCGTCCGAGAATGTAATAACATTCTATGTGAATCGCACATCTAAATCAATAGCTGCACATATCCTGTGACTGCGAAAAGTAAATCAGGTACTCAAGAATATACCGCGAATTAATGTGTCTAGAGCCAATACCTTTCTGCGGACTTACTCCCGGAATCACAGGAGAGGTGGAGCTTCTGAATTACTTCTGCGTCTCTCAGATAAGGTGGTATCGTTCTGGAACGGTTTGACACGCGACCTTCTAATCCATACATGAAATTAGTGTGCCCGTCACTAAAATGTATACCAATTTGTTACTCTGAATACCATGTTATACTGTCGAAACGGCGGGATACCTTCTCGGGAGGCGTGGCCGTCGGTAAGAAGTTTGACTCTATACCAATAAGTAACGTTCTACATCGGCCTTACACGGTACATTAACACTCGTACCGCGAATTAGGGTGCCTATTGCCACTACTGTCCAGCGAATTTACCCCCGAATTACCTGGTTTCCCCATGGAATCACAGGATAGGTGAAGTTATTAACTTAGACATTCGAATCTCAAAGTGGAATGCAACGTACTCGAAGTGTTGGACCGTCAATCATCTAATTCTTACATGAAATGAAGGTGCCGCCACTAAAATGTATACTAAATCGTTCTGCACCATGTTATACTCTCGATACAGCGGGCTAGTTCTTCGGAGGGTAAGGACTTCAGCAAAGCGTTTGACCTTATCCCAATTGGTAACTTTGTCAAACGGTTTGACGATCAGATTCAATACCCATACCGTGAACTGAAGTATATGTTGCCAATACAGTAGAGTGGAATTGCTCCAGGAAATGCTGGTTTGACACGCGGACACGCAGGATAGGTGAAGCTATTGACGCAGCCGTCCGACTCTCGAGGATGGTGGTAACCGTCTCGATCGGTTTGACCCTCGATCCTCAAAATCATAGAGGAAATTACGGGGCGCATAGTTATGAAGTTTACTAATTTGTTCCTCTGAACACGATGTTATACGCTCGACACTGCGTGTTAGTTTTTCAGAGGGAACGGGTTCTGCAAATAGTTTCACTCTAAACCAATAGGTAATGATCTACAACGGCTTGACGGCCTGCTTTAATATTCAGACCGGGAATTAAGGTGTCTATTGTCCATACTGTTCAGCGTATTTTCTCGTTAAATGCCGGGGATGACTATCGGAACCACAGGATAGGTGAAGCTACCCTGTTCCCGGAAGGTTTGGCAATTCATCTTCTATCTCATACGTGAAATTAAGGTGCCCGTTACTAAAATGTATACTAATTTGTATCTCTCATTACGAAGTTATACTCTAGATACCGCATATTAGGCTCTCGTAGGGTAAGGACTTGGGTAAAACTTTTGTCATTATACCAATATGTAAAGTTCTACAAAGGTTAGACTGTGTACTTTAATATTTAAACCGTGAATTCAGGTTTCCACTGCCTATACTCTTCAGCGTATTTACCTTCGTATTTCCTGCCGTGGCTCTCGTAACTGCACGATGGGTGAAGCTATTGACATATCTGTTCGACTCTCAAAGTGGGTGGTAACGTCCTCGAACGCTTTGGCTCTAGATGTTGATATTTATACACAAAAATGTCTACTAATTTGTTTCAGTGAGGAACAAGCGAGATACTAGCTACAGAGTGTTCGGTTCCCGGATGGTACGGTATTCGGCAAGAAGAATGACTTAATACGAATTGGTAATGTTTCATCGACGGTTTGACACCCTATTTCAATACTCATACAATGAACTAGGGTATCTATTGCCAATACTGCTCAGTGGATTCACTCCGGGAGTACCTGGTTTGACACTCGGAATCGCACGATGGGTGAAGCTATTGACGCAACCATTCGACTCTCGAAGAAGCTGGTATCGTTCTCGAACTGTTTGACACTCGATCTTCCAATTCATATACAAAATTACCGATCCCGTCACTGTAATCTTTACCAATATGATTCTTTGATTACGATGTTATACCCACCGCACAGTGGGATGAATTCTCGGAAGGTACGGTATCCGTTATAAAGTATAACGTTATACCAATTTGTAGCATTCTCAAACGGTTTGACGCTCTACATTAATATTCATACCGTGAATTAAGGTGACTACTGCCCATGCTGTTCAGGGGATTTAGTTTAGGAATACCTAGTTTGGCTGTCAGAATCACTGGATAGCTACTGACTCAGCCGTTCGAATCTCAAGTAGGGCGGTAACGTTCTCGATCGGTTTGACACTTTATCTTCTAATTCAAAGATGAAGTTAGCGAACCCGTCACTAAAATGTTTATTAGTTTGTTTCGCTGCACACGAAGTATACGCACGATAGGGCGGGCTACGTTCATGGAAGGCAAGGTCTTCTGTAAAGCGTTTGACTTTCTACCAATTGGTATCGCTCTCAAGCACCATCACGCTCTACTTTAACATTCAAACCGTGAATAAAGGTGTCCATTGCCAATATTGTGCGGCGACAATACTCGCGGAATACCTGGTTTGCCTACCGGAACCACAGGATGTGTGAAGCAATTGACTTCGCCGTACGATTCTCAAGGAAGGTTGTAGCGTTCCCGAACGGTTTGACACATAATCTTCAACTTCGTACATGAAATTAAGGCGCTCGGGCCTAAGATGTACACTAACTAGAGCCTCTGAAGACAATGTCAAACTCTCGATACTGCGCGATAGGCTTTCCGAGGATAAAGTCATTAGTAAAACGTTTGACTTAGGACCAATTCGAAACTATCTCAGACGGTTTGACTCCCTACTTTAATATTGAATCCATGAATTAAGGTGTCTCGGGCCAAAACTGTTCCGCGGATTTATTTCAGCAGTACCTGGAATGACACTCCATATCGCTAGATAGGTGAAGCTGTTGACATAGTTGTTCGTATCTCACAAACGGTGGCAACGTCATCGGAAGGATCGATACTCGATCTTCTAATTCATGAATGAAATTAAGTTGCACGTCAGTAAATGTATACTAGTTTGAACGTAACAGCAGTGTTATAATCCCGATACAGCGAGTTAGTTTTTCGGGGATGAAGGCATTGTGAAACAATTTTAACCCTACACCTGTGGGCTTTGTTCTACAACGGCGCAAGGGCATACTTTAATATTCAAACCGTGAATAAAGGTGTCTATTGCCCATACTGATGAGCGGATTTACTTGCGGAATACCTGGTTTGACTCTCATTATCATAGGGTAGGAGTGGCTACTGACTTGGCCGATCAACTCTCATAGATGGTGGTACAGTTCTCGAACGTTTAGAGCCTGAATATTCCAATTCATACATGAAATTAAGGTGCCCGTGACTAAAATTCATACTTATTTCCCTCTGTGAACATGTAGTTACGCCCTGGATGCAGCGGGTTTTCTTCACGGAAGGTAAGGCCTTCGGGAAATGGTTGACTATATACCTATACGTAACGTTCTACACCGGTTTGAATCTGTACCGTAATACCTATAGCCAGAAATAGTGTGACTAATGTCAATCATTAACGGCGGATTTACTCCAGGAATACTTGGCTTGGCTCTAGGTGTCACAGGATGGGTGACGCTAATGACTTAGTCCGTTCGATTCCTAAAGGAGGATGTCACGTTCTCGAACGGTTTGACCCTCAATCATCGAATTCACACCTGAAATTATGGTGGATGTCAATGAAATGTATACCAATTTTTTCTCTGGTCACGAAGTTATACACGGGATACGGCGGGATAGGTTCACCGAGGGTAAAGCCTTCGGTAAGCAGTATGACTCTACACCAGTATGTAACCTTGTACAATGGTTTGACACTGTACGTTAAGGGGGGGGGGGGGAATTATGGGGTCTTCCACCAATACTGTTCACCAGATTCACTCCCGTAACACCTGGATTGTCTCACGGAATCACAGGATAGGTGATGCTATTGGCACAGCCGTTCGACTCCCAAGACGGTGAGAACGGTCTAGAAAGGTATGACTCCCTATTAGTGTATTCATCCATGATAATAAGATGCCAGTCAATTCATTCTATACTACTTTGTTTCCGTTTACAGCAAGCAACACACACACCGGCGCGTTAGCTTCTCAGAAGTTAAGCCCTTCGGTAAAAAGTGTGACTCTATAATTGTACGTAACGTTCTCCCACGGTTTTACACTCTTCATTATTATTCATACCGCGAATTCAGGTATCTTTTGCTAAAAGTGGTCAGCGTATTTAGTCCCTGAGCACATGATTTGACTCTCGAAATCGCAGTACAGGTGAAGCTATTGACTTAGCTGTGCGACTATCAAAGAATGTTATAACGTTATCGAAATGATTGACACTCTATCTTCTAATTCCTACATGAAATTAAGCTGCCCATCTCTAAAATGACAACTAATTTGCATCTCCGAACAAGAAGATATACTCTCGATACAGCGGGTTAGGAACTCGGAGGGAAAAAATTGGACTATGTACCAAAAGGCACCCTTGTACAACGGTTTTACTGTATTCATTAACATTCATACTGTGAATTAGGGTGACTATTGCAAATAATGTATAGAGAATTTACTACAGGTATACCTCGATAGACCCTCGGAATCACAGGACAGGAGAAGATATTGACTTACTTGTGCGAATCCCAAACAAGGTGGAAACGATCCCGAAAGGCATGACTCTCGATCTTCTTATTCATCCATGAAATTACGGTGGGGTCACTAAAATGTCTATTGATTAACTTCCCTCAATACGAAGTTATTCAGTCGATACGGCGGGTTGGATTCTCCGATGGTAAGGCCTTCGGAAAATAGTTAGATCCCATACCCATAGGTTGCACTCTACAATGGTTCGCCTCAGTACTTTATTATTGACACGGTGAATTAAGGTATCTATTGTGCATACTCAACCGGGGATTTACATCCGGAATACTTCGTTTCACTCTTGGATTCTCAGAATAGGTGAAGCTGTTCACTTAGCCGTTCGGCTCCCGAAAAATAGGGGAACAATCTCGAACGGTTTGACACTCGATCTTCTAATTCATATATGAAAATAAAGTGTCCGCCCGCTACAGTGTCTAGGAAACTGTTTTCGTGTGCACGCTTTACTTTAATATCCATACAGTGAATTAGTGTGTCCATTGTCAATAGTGTACAGCGGATTGACTCCTGACATACCCTTTGTGGCCCTCGGAATCACAGGATAGGTGAATTAATGGTCTTAGCCGTTCGACTTTCACAGAAGGTGGTAACGCTCCCGAACGGTGTGATCCCCGACATTCTAATTCATGTAAGAAATTACGGTGCTAGTCCCTAAAATGTAGAATACTTCATTCCTCTGAACACGGTGTTATTCCCTCCAAACTGCGGGTTAGCTTTTCGGTAGGAAATGCTGTCGATTCAGTGTTTGATTCTATACTAGTAGCTAACGTTGTTTATCGGTTTGACTTTCCGCGTTGATATTGAGGCCGAGAATTAATGTGACTATTGACAATACTGTTCAGCGCTCTTCCTCCCGGAGTACCTGGTATGCCTCTCCGAATCACGGGATAGGTGGAGCGAATGACTTAGCCGTTCGATTCTCAGTGAAAGTGGTAACGTTCGCGAACCGTTTAACCCTGGATCTTCAAATTCATGCATGAAATTAAGGTGCCCATGACTCCAATGTACACTAGTGCGTACATATGAACACGGTGTTACAATCTCTGTAAAGCGGGTCAGCATTCCGGAGGGTAAGGCATTCTGTAAGAAGTTTGCCCCTTCACGAATAGGTAATGTTCCCCAACGGTATGGCGGCCTGCTTTAATATTTAAACCGTGAATTAAGATGTGTGTTTCCAATACTGCTCCGCAGATTTACACCCTGAATACCTGATTCGACCCTCAGTATCGTAGGATTGGTGGCGATATTGACTTACCAGTGCGACTCTGACGAAAGTTGGTATCGTTCTCCAACGGCTTGACTCTCGATCTTCTTCTTCACACATGAAATTAAGGGCGCCGTCACTTAAAGGTATGCAAATTTGCTTCCTTGGACATGAAGTCCAACTCTCGATACAGTGGGATTGGTTCTTCGGCAAAAAGGTTGACTCTATACCACTAAATAACGTTCTACAACGGTTTGACTCTATTCATTAATATTTAAAACATGAGATAGCATATGTAATTCCAATACAGTACTGCGGGTTTAGTAGCGGAATTCCTGGCTTGTCTCTCGACATGACAGGATAGGCGAAGATAATGACGTAGCTGCTCTACGCTCGAAGGAGGTGGTTACTTTCTCGAACGGTTTTACACTCGACCTTTTAATTCATGGATGAAATTGAGAATGCCCGTCACTAAAATGTATACTAATTTGCTTCTCTGACCACGATGTTATATCCATGAACAGCGGGGTATATTCTCGGGAGGTATGGTATCCGGTAAAGAGTAATACGTTTAACCAATTGGTAATGTTCTCAAACGGTTTGATGCTATACTTTAATATTGAAACCGTGAAGTAAGGTGTCTATTGCCAACACTGTACCGCGGATTTACTCCTTATATACTTGGTGTGACTCTCGGGATCTCAGGATAGGTGAAGCTATTGTTATAGATGCGCTATTCTCAAAGAAGGTGGTAACGCTCTGGAGCTGTATGCTTCTCGATCTTCTCATTCGTACATGAGACTAAGGTGCCCGGTACTACAGTGTATGCTAATGTGCTTCCGTTTTCACTAATCAACACACTCGTTGCAGCGTGATGGGATTTCGGAAGGTAAGGTTTGGGTTAGGTTTGGGTTAGGTAATACATTTGACTTTATACCAACTGATTACGATCCCAAATGGTTTCACGCTGTACTTTATTATTCAGATCGTGAATTAAGGCGTTTATTTCCAATACTCTTCAGCGGATTTATTCCCGGGTACCAGATTTGTCCAATCGGAACCACAGGACAGGTGAAGCTACTGACTTAACCTTTCTAATCCCAAAGAAGGTGGCAACCTTCTTGAACGGTTTGACCCTCGATCAGCTTATTCCCAACGAAATTAAGGTCCACGATGCGATAATATTTACTAATTTGCTTCGCTGATCACGTAGTTATGCTTTCGAAGCAGCGCGTTCTCATCTCCGGAGGATAGGCTATCAACGAAATGTTTAAATCTATAGCAATAGGAAATGTTCTGCAATGGTTCGACGGTCTGCTTAAATATTCAAAACGCGGATGAAGGAGTCTATTCCCAGTACTGTCCAGCGGACATACTCCAGGCATACCTGGTATGTCTTTCTGAATCTTCGAATAGATGAAGCTATACACTTATCCGCCAGCCTATCACAGACTGCGGTAACTTTCACGAACGGTTTGACACTCGATCTTATAATTCATACATGAAGTTAAGGTGTCCGGCACTGCAATGGAGACATACTTCT
>NIJG01000516.1:38991-51350 GCA_002201625.1 Euglossa dilemma
CTCTACTGTAATATCCAATCCGCGAATTAAGCAGTCTATTGTCATAATTCTTTAGCGGATTTACTCCCAGGAATGCGTGGTTTGACTGTTGTAATCGCAAAATAGGTGGAGCTATTGACTTATCTTTTCGACTCTCAGAGAGGGTGGTAACGTTCTCGAACGGTCTGACCCTCCATCTTCTAATTTACACAATAAGTTGTGGCGCCTGTCACTGAAATGAAAACTAATTTCTTTCTCTTAGCCCGATGTTATACTCTCGATGAAGCCAATGAAGTTCGTGGATGGTAAGGCATTCGGTAAAACATTTGACTTTATACCAATTTCTAATGCTCTCAAACTCATTGACGCTCTACAATAATACTCAATCCGTGAATTAAGGTATCAATTATCAATCCTCATCGACGGACTTACTCTCGCTTTTCCCGGGTTCACTCGCAGAATCACGAGGTAGGTGAATCTTTGGACTTAGCCGTTCGTGTCTCGCAGAAGTTAGTAACGATCTCGAAAGGTTTGACGCTCGATCTTCTAATTCATGCATCAAATTAAGGTGTCCGTGCAGAAATGACTACCCATTTCTTCCACTGCGCACAAAGTGATACTCTGGACGAAGCGTGTTATGATCGCGGATGGTAATGACTACAGTGAAACTGTTGGCTTTATAGCAATTGGTGAAGATCTCAAACGGTTTGTCTCTCTATTTTAGTATTCAAACCGTGAACTATAGTGTCTATTGCCAAAATTGGTCAACGGATTTACTTCCGGAATACCTTCCTTGACTCTCGGAATCGCAGAAGAGGTGAAGCCATTGAGTTAGCCGTTCGGCTCTCAAGGAATATGGTGACATTCTCGAACTGTTTGGCACTCGATCTTCTAATTCATACATGAAATTAGTGTACCAGTCACTAAAATGTATACTAATTTACTTCTCTGAGCACGAAGCTATAATCTCGGTACTGCGGGTTAGCTCCTCGTATAATAAGGCCTTCGGTAAAATGTCTGACTATATATCAATTGGTAATGTAATACAACGCATTGACAATGTACTTCAATACTTGTACCTTGAAATTGCGTGTCTAATGTCAATACTGGCTAGCCTGCTGTGACGCGGATTACCTAGTTTGAGTCTTGGTATAACAGAACATGTGAAGCTGTTTACTTAGCCGTTCGAACCTTGTACAATGTGGCACTTTATCAGAAGCCTTTACTCACGATCCTTCTGTTGGTATATGAAAATATGGTGCCCGTCATAAATATGTATACTAATATGCTTCTCTCAACACGAAGTTATACACTCGATGCTGAGGGATAGGTTGACAGAAGGCAAGCTATTCGGGAGAAAATGAATTTATACTAATTGGAAATGTGTTTGAGTCTCTACATTAATCCTTTCGCTACGGCAATGTGATCCGTCGGTGTGACACCGCTGAACGGGCCACCGTGCCGCCGGAGTCGACCAGAGAATGAGACAAATGTGATCGATGTGCAGTATGCGTAGAAATAAAAACATCGCGGGTCTCATGGTCAGGTGGTATCACCCTGACGTCGTCTATAGGCGACGCTCGTACACACAAGTCGTCGCGCGGATGTCGTCTATAGGCGACGCTCGTACATACAGGTCGTCGCGCGGATGTCGTCTATAGGCGACGCTCGTAGCGAAAGGGTTAATATACCTCACAGCGGATTGATGTGTCTATTGCCAATAGTTTTCAGCGGATTAACTCCCGGAATACCTGGTTCGTCTCTCCGAATCACAGGATGTCAAGCTACTGACTTAGACCTTCGACTCTCAAAGAATTTGGTATCGCTCTAGATCGGTCTGACCCGCGACCTTCTACATCGTATAAGAATTTAAGGTGCCCGTCACTAATATTTATAGTAATTTGTTCCACTGAACATGATGCCATACTCCTGACACAGCGGGTTAAATTCACCGCAGGTAATGCTTTCGGTAAAAGGTTGGCTCAATACACATTGGTAACGTTCTCAAATGGTTTGGCGCTGTACTTTAATATTCGAGCCGTGAATTGAAGTGTCTATTGCCAATACTGTTCAGCGGATTTACTCCAGGAATACCTCATTTGACTCTCGGAATCAGAGGATAGGTGTAGCTACTGGTTTAGCTGTGCAACACTCGAATAGGATGGTAACGTTCTCGCACGGTTTATCCCTTGATATTCCTATTCCTACGGTAAACACGGTGTCGACGTGCTAAAATTTCTACTAATTTGAACACGTGAAAACTGCGCAAGACAATCGCTACAACAGATTGGGATCTCGGGATGTATGGCATTGTGTAAAGTATTAACTATATACCAACTCGTAATGTTCACAGACGGTTTGAATCTCTACCTTAATATTCAGAGTGTGAAATAAGATGTCTATCTCAAATACTCTTCAGCTGATTTATTCCTGAAGTAGCTTGTTACTGTTTCGGAATCACATGGTAGGTGATGTTATTGACTTAGTCGTTCTACTGTCAAGGAAGTTGATAGAGTTCGCGAGCAGGTTGACATTCGATCTTCTAAATCAAATATAAAGCTAAGGTGTCCGTTACTAAAATGTACACACATTTCTTCCTCTGAACACGAAGTTATACTCTCGATATATTACGACAGGCTTTCGGAAGTTAAGGCCTTCGTTAGAGAGTTTGATTCTATTAATGTGCGTAACGTTCTTCCATGGTTTGACTCTCTACTTCATTATTTATATCTCGAATTAAGATATTTATTGCCAAAACTGTTTACCGTATTAACTCCCGGAATACATGGTAAGACTCTTTTAATCACAGGATAGTTGAAGCTGTTAAATTAGCCGTTCGAATGTTAAAGAAGGTGGCAACGTTCTCGAAAGGTCTTACTCATGATGTTTCTATTCGTGTATACAAATAAGGTGCCCATCATTAATATGTACACTAATGTGTTTCTCTAAACACGAACATGTAATCTCGATACAATGGGTCAGCTTCTTGGAAAGAAATGCCTTCGGTAAATGGATTGACATTATGGGAATATGTAACGTCTTATAACAGTATGACGATCTGCTTTAATATTCGTACCATGAACTATGGTGTCTATTGCCAATAATCTACGGGGCACTTAGTCCCACAGTACATCCTGTGACTCTCCGAATCACGGGTTAGTTGAAGTTATTGACTCATTTGAGCGTCACTTAAAGAAGGTGGCATCGATCTCGAATCGTTTTACCCTCGATCTTCTGATACATACATGAAATTAAGGCGACCGTCGTTATTATGTATAGTTATTTTTTCCTTTGAACGCGTGTTATACTCCCGACACAGCGGATTGGACATTCGCAGGGTAAGGTCTTCTGTAAAACATTTGACTATATACCAATTGGTAACATTCTCAAATGGTGTGACGCTCTTGCTTAAATTCAAACCGTGAATTACGGTGACTATTGCCAATACTGTACAGCGTATTGAATCTCAGAATACATTGTTCGACTTTTGGAATCACAGGATAGATGGAAGCTATTGACTTAGCCGTTCGACTCCCAATGAAGGCGGCAATGTTCCCGAGCGGTTTGACCCAGGATCTTCTAACTCACAGATGAAGTTAAGGTACCCGTCACTGAAACGAATACTTATTTTGTTTTGTGGGCACGAACTGATACTCTCGATGATGCCGGTGAGTTCCGTTGAATGTAAGGATTTCGGTAAAATGTTTGGTTTTGTACCAATTGGTAGTGCTCTCAATCGGTTTGACGCTCGACTGTAATATTCAAACCATGGATTAAGATGTCCATTGCCAAAACGCTTTAGCGGACTTGCTCCCATAATAGCTGCGTTTACTCTCCGAAATACAGGATAGGTGAAGCTATTGACTGGGCCTTTCGTCTCTCACGGAAGGTGGTACCATTCTAGAACTGTTTGAATCTCAATCTTTATATTCATACATGAATTTAAGGTCACGACTCTAAGTTGTATACTAATGTGTTTCCCAAAGCAGCTATACTGTCTATACGGCGGGTTAGCTTCTCGAACGATAAGGCATTCCGTACCACGTTTGACTTTATAAGAATTTGTAACGTTCTCACACGGTGTGACGCTGTGTTTTATAGTCAATTCGCGAATTAAGGAATCTATTGCCAACACTGCAAATCACATTTACTCCAGGAATATCTCGTTCGTCATTCGGAATCACAGGATAGGTGAAACTAATGACTCAGCTGTTCGTCTCTCCCAGACGGCGGTAACGTTCTCTAGCGGTTTGGCCCTCAATATTATAATTCATACATGAAATAAAAGTTCCCGTCAGAGAAACGAAGACTAACTTCTGTTCCTTGACACGAAGTTATACTCACGAAACTGCAGGATAGCTTCCCCGAAGGTAAGGGCATTGGTAAAGTGATTGACATTACACCAGTTGGCAATGCTATCAAACTGTTTCACGTTGGACGTTACTATTGAAACCATGATTTAAGGTGTCTGTTGGCCATACTGTTCAGCGGATTTATTCCAGATGTAGCAGGTTTGTCTCTCCGAATCACTGGATAGCTGAAGCTATAGACTTGGATGTGCGACTTTCAAAGAAGGTTGTAACGTTCTCGATCGGGTAGGGACTAGATCTTCTATTTCATTCATGTAATTAAGGTGCCCGTCACTGAAATGTATCCTAATTTGTTCCTCTGAACACGATGTTATATCCTCGGAACAGCGGCCTGTACTTTCGCAGACAAGGTCTTCAGTAAATCGTTTGACTTTATACGATTTGCTTGCCTTCTTGAACGTATTGACGCTCTATTTTAATATACAAACCGTGAATTAAGTTTTCAATTGCCAATTGTGTGCCGCGAATAGACTCCCGGAGTACCAGGTTTGACATTCGGACTCACATGGTAGGTGATTCCATTGACTTGGCCGTTCTACTAGCCAGATAGTTGGGACCGATCTCGAACCGTTTGACAGTCTACGTTGATATCCATGGTTTGAATTGAGGTGTCTTATGCCAATAATCTTCAGCCGGTTTACCCCTGAAATACGGGGGTTTGACTGTCGGAATCACAGGAGAGGTGAGGCTGTTCACCTAGCCGTTAGATTCCCAAAGAAGGTGGTAACGGTCTCGAAATGGTAAACACACGATATTCTAATTCATACAAGAAGTTAGGGTATCCGCCCCTGAATTGAATACAAATTGCTTTCTCTGAACACGAAGTTACTCACTCGATGAAGCGGGTGAAGTTCACGGAAGGTGTGGCCTTCGGAGAAGCGTTTGATTTTATAGCAATTGTGATATAATCGTTTCATTCTCGGTATAGCAGGATATGTCAAACTATTGACTTAGCCGTTCGTCTCGTACAGAAAGTGGCAATGTTCTCGAACGGTTTGACTGTCGATCTTCTAATTCGTACATGAAGTTAAGGTCCCCGAGATTGCAATGAACATTTAGTTTTTTCTATCAACACGAACTTATACTCTCGAAACCCAGGGTTATCTTCTTGGACGGTAAGGTACTCGGTAAAATGTTTGACTCTATAGCAATTAGCAAAGTTCTCACACGATGTGTCACTCTATTTTTGTATTCACTTGGTAAACTAAGGCATCTAGTGCGACAACTCTTAAGCTGATTTACTCTCGGATTACCTAGTTTTATTCTCGGAATCACAGGGTACATGGAGCTATAGCATTATCCGTTCGACTCTCAGAGAGTGTGGTAACGTTCTCGAATGTTTTGACCATCGACCTCCTAATTCGTACATGAAATTAAGGTGCCCGTCACAAAAATGTATACCAGTTCGTACATCTGAACACGGTGTTTTACTCTCGATACAGCTGGTTCGTTTTTCGGATGACGCGATCTTCGGAAAGCCGTTTAACTATACTGAAATGGGTAACGTTCTCAATCGGTTTTACCCTGCTTTTATATTCAAACCGTGAACTGAAGTGTTTGCTACCAATACAGTACACCGCATTTTCTCCCGGAATATTTGGTTTCCCCTTGGAATCACAGGAGAGGTGAGGCTGTTGACTTAGCCGTTCGCATATCAAAGTGGGTTGTAACGTTCTCGCACTGTGTGACCATCGATATTCTTCGTCATACATGAAATTAAGGTGCCCGTCGCTATATTGCATACTAATTTGTATCTCGAAACACGAAGTTATTCTGTACATACAGCGTGCTTGTTTCTCGGAAGGTAAGGTCTTCGGTTAAACGTGTGACTTCATACCAATTGCTAACGAATTTCTCGAACAGTTTCACGCTCTACTTTAATATGCAAACCTTGAGTTAAGGTGTCCATAGCGGATAATGTACATCGGAATAACTCGAGGTGTATCTGGTACGGCTATAGGAATGACAGGACAGTTGAAGATATTGATTTAGCCGTTCGAATCTTGATGAAGGCAGGATCGTTCCCGGAGGGTTGACTCTCGTATTTGGTACCCAGATATGAAAATAAGGTGTCCCTATGCCAACATGTCTACTGCTTTGTTTGCGTGAACACTGAGCAGGACACACCGTACAGCGGGTTATGTTCCCGGAAGGCAGGACACTGGTTAGAAAGAATGACTTTTTAACAATTAGCGAAATTTTCAACCCGTTTCCCGCTCTACTTTAACATTCATACCGTGAACTAGGGTGTCAATTGCCTATACAGTTCAGCGGATTTACTCCCGTGATACCTGATTTATCTCTCGGAGTCACAGTATAGGTGATCGTATTGATTTTGCTGGACGACCTTCAAAAGAGATGGTAATGAAATCAATCGGCATGACGATTGAACTTCTTATTCATACACGAAATTGTGATTCTCGGCACTTAAGTGAATACTAGTTTGTTCCGCTAAACACAAAGATATACTCACAATACAGCGGGTTTATCTTTCAGGGAGATTGGGCCTTCGTTACAAATTTGAATATCTACCAATTGGTAACGAACTACAACGATGTCACTGTGTCCTTTAATATTTACACCTTGAATTAGCGTGCCTAATGCCAATACTGCTCAGCAGAATTATTGCCGGGGTACCTCATTTNAGAGTCAAACAGTTGTTGGACGTTACGGATTGGTATAGAGTCAAACTATTTACCGAAGGACCTACCTTCCGAGAAACAAACCCGCTGCATCGACAGTATAACTTCGTGTATAAAGAAGAAAATTAATTTACATTTGTTAGTGCAGGGCACAATTATTTCATGTATGAAGTAGAAGGTCGAGGGTGAAATCGTAGGAAACTTTACAACCTTCTGTGAGAGACGAACGGCTAAGTCAGTAGCTTCACCTATCCAGTGATTCGGATAGTCATACGAGGTATGCCGGGAGAAAATCCGATGAACATTCCTGTCAATAGACATATTAATCGACAGTATGAATGGAAAAGTAGAGTATCAAAATATCGGCGAACATTACCAATTCGTATTAAGTCATTCCATTTACCGAATAGCTTATCTTTCGGGAACCTAACACGCTGTAGCGAGTGCCTCGCTTATTGATCACGGAAACAATTTTGGAGACAATTGTAGTGGACAGGCACCACATTTTAGTGCATAAATATCAATATCGAGGGTCAAGGCGTTTGAAAATGTTACCACCTGCTTTAAGTGATGCACACTTAAGTCAATAGCTTCATATATACTGTGATTCGGAAAGTCAAACCAGATATTCCGGGAGTAAGGTCGCAGTTCAGAATTGGAAACAGACACATCAATTCATGGTTTGAATATTAACGCAGTCCGTCAGGCCGTTGCATAACGCTACGTATATATGTAGGTGCAAACTATTTAGAGAATGCCTTACCCTCCGAAATGCTAACCAGCTGTATCGAGAGTATAACACCGTGTTCGGAGGTACGAACTTGTACTCATTTCAGTGACGGGCAGCGTATCTTCATGTATGAGTCAGTATATCCGGGTCTAAGCAGCTCGAGAACGATGCCACCATCTTCGAGAGGCGAGCGGCTAAGTCAGTAGCATTACATACCCGTCAAACCGAGAGTCATACCAGGTATTTCTGGAGTGAATACACCGAGCAGTATTGGCACTAGACACCTTACTTCACAGCATGAATATTAAAGTAGAGAGTGAAGCAGTCGGCGACTATTACCAATTCATATAATGTCATTCCTTTTACTGGACACCACACTTTTCGGGAACATAACACTCTGCATCGAGCGCCTTGCTTATCGTTCACGGAAACAAATTAGTGGTCATACTACAAGAGAAGCACCGCGTATTCCCAAATAAATATCATAATCCGCTAAACAGTCTTGGCAACAGACACTATGATTATTAAAGTAGAGCGGCAAACCGTTTGAGATCGTATCCAATTGGTATTAAGTCAATCGTTTCACCGAAGACCATACCCTCCGATGAACTATCCCCCTATATCGAGAGTGTAACATCGTGTTCATAAGGGACAATTGCTGTACATTTTAACGGCAGGCACATTAATTTCTCATATGAATTTGATCATCGGGTCTCATACCTATCGAGGCCGTTACCCCCTTCGATAAGAGTCGAACGGCTTAGTCAATAGCTTCATCTATCCTGTGATTCCTAGAGCCAAACGAGGTATTCCGGAAGTAAATCCGCTGAAGAGCATTGACAATTGACACCTTAATTCACCGTTTGAATATTAAAGTAGAGCGTCAATGCGTTTTAGCGCGTTGGAAATTGGTATAAAGTGAAACACTTTACCGATAGTCTTACCTTCGGAGAAGCTGATCTGCAGTATCGAGTTCATAACTTCGTGTTGATAGAATCATATTAGTATACATTTTAGTGGCGGGCACCTTATTTATATACACGAGTAGAAGCATCATGTGTAAACTTTCGAGAACGTAGCCACATTCTTCAACAGTCGATCGGCTAAGATAACAGCTTCACCTACCCTGCGATTCCAAGAGTCAAACTAGGTAATTCGCGTCTAAACCTGCTGCACATTATTGGCATGAGGCACGCAATTTTACGGTGTAAATAGTAAAGAACAGAGTCAAAGCGTTGCATCACATTACCGATTGCTCTGTAGCCCGACTTTTCCAGCTGGCCTTATTTTCTGAGAAGCTATCCCCCTGTATCGAGATTATATATTCATGTTCAGAGAAGCATATTAGTATACATTTTAGTGACGGGCACATTAATTTCATGCATGAATTAGCATATCGAATGTCAAACCGTTTGTGAGCGTTGCGACCAGCTTTGGCGGGCGAGCGGCTAAGTCAATGGCTTCAACTATACTGTAATTCCCAGAGCCAACGCAGGTATTCCAGGAGTAAATCTGGTAATAAGTATTAGCAACAGGACCCTCAATTCACGGTTTGAAAAATAAGGTAGAGCGTCAAACCTCTGTAGAACGTTACATATTCGTATACGATCAAGCTTGGTACCGAAGGCCGTACCTTCCCAGAAGGCCAATCTGCCGTCGCCCGTGTCGTGCTTAGTGGTCATGGATACAAAATAGTAGACATTGTAGACATGCATTTCATGAATGCATTAGAAGATGGAGTGTCTAACCTTTCGAGATCGTTACCACCTTCTTTGTGAGGCGACCAGTTATTAAGCATGACCTATCCTATGATTCCGGGAGCCAAACGAGGTTCTCCAAGACAAAATGCCCTGTATAGTATTGGCAATAGAAACCACAGTTCAAGGTATCAATATTAAGGCAGACCGTCAAGACGTTATGGGACGTTATCTATTCCTATAAAGTCAAACATTTTATCGAAGGTTTTACATTCCTAGGAGCTAACCCATTGTAGAGAGAGTCATGCGTACTGCTTACGGGAACCAATTAGTAGATATAATGGCAGAAGCACCCCTTATTTTCATATATGAAATAGAAAGTCGGGTATCAATCTACTCGAGATCGTTCCCAGCATCTTTGGGTAGTGGAACGGCTATGCCAATCGCTTCAGCTATCCGGTGATTCCGATAGTCAAATCAAATATTCCGGCAGTCAATCTGCTATACAGTAATGGCAACACACACCTTAATTCACGGTGTGAATATTAAAGTAGAAGTTCAATACGTCGGAGAACAATACCAACTAGTATACAGTAATTCTTTTTACCGAATACGTTACCTTCCTAGAACCTTACCCGCTGCAGCGAGTGCCATGCTTATTGCACATGGAACCAAATAATAAATACATGGGCCATATAGCAGAGGCGCACCTTATTTTCATACATGAATTAGAAGATTGGGTGTCCAACCGTTCGAGAACGTTACCACATTCTATGAGATATGAACGGAGAAGTCAGTAGCTGGTCATATCTTCTGATTCCGAAAGACAAACAAGTTATTCCGGGAGTAAATCTGCTCTACAGAATTAGTACTAGCCGGCTTATTTCATGGTATAAATGTTAAAGTAGGGGGACGAACCATTATAGAACGTCACGTGTTGGAATAGTGTCAATCATTATACCGAAGGCCTTACCATCCGCGAAGCTAACCCGCTATATACAAAGTAACACTTCGTGTTGTGAGACGTAAATTAGTTTACATATTGGGGTCTGGCATCTTAATTTCATGTATGAATTAGATGGGCGTGTATTCAAACTGTTCGAGAATGCTACCACCTTCCATGAGAATCGTACCGCCAAGTGAATAGAGAGTCAAACTAGGTACTTCGGGTGTAAATCGGCTGAACACTATTGGCAATAGGTACCTTAATTCACGGTTACGGTATTAGAGTAAAGCGTCAAACCGTCGTTGCTCGATACGTATTCGTACAGAGTCAACCTTTTTACCGAAGACCTTACATACCGGGAACCTATCCCGCTGTATCGAGAGTATAACATTGTGTACAAGGAAGCAAACTAAATCCCATTCCAGTGACGGGCACCTTAATTTCATGAATAAATTCGACGACCAAGGGCCAAACCTATCGAGAACGTTACCATATTATTTGAGAGTTGTACGGCTAAATCAATAGCTTCACCAATCCTGTGATTCCGATGGTGAATTCAAGTATTCCGGTTAGGTATACTAAAGGTTAAAGTACAAAGTCAAACCGTTCGGGAACCTTTCCCATTGGAATAAAATGAGCCGTTTTACTGGAGATCATACTCACCGCGAACCAATCTCCCCGTTTCGGGAGTATAACACCGTGTTCAGAGAAACATATTGATTTCCACTGTAGTGACGGACACATTAATTTCATGCACGGACTGGCAGATAAAGGGAAAAACCGTTCGAGATTGTAACCACCTTGTTTGAGAGTGGCACACATACACAAATAGCTTCATCTATCCTGTGATTCCAAGAGTCGAACCAGGCATTCCAGGAGTAAATCCGCTGAACAGCATTGGCAATTGAAGCAGTAATTCGCGGTATGAATATTAAAGTAGAGAGTTAAATCGTGTGAAACCATTACCGGTTGTTATAATGTCATATTTTTTACGGCATACCTTACCTTCCGTGAAACTACCCTGCTGTAGGTAGTGTCTTCCTTTGTCCTCAGCGAAATCAATTAGTGCGCATTTTAGTGACGGGCTCCTTAATCTCATGTATCAGCAAGAAGGTCGATACTCACCGGTTCGAGAACGTTATCACCTATGTCCAGATTCACACAGATGAGAAGATTTCTATACCTACCCTGTGATTGCGAGGTCCAGACCAGGTCTTGAGGGAGTCAATCCACATTGCAGTATTAACCGTTTACATGTTAATTTACGGTATTGATGTTAATGTGGAGCCTGAAACCTATCGAGACCGTTACCTATTGGTACTGTGTGAAACTTTCTACGGAAGGCCTTACCCTCCGAGAACAAATCCCACTGTATCGAGAGTATAAATTCGCGTTCAGAGAAACACATTACAGTAGCTTTCACTGATGGGCATCATGATTTCGTATATAAATAAGATGGTCGCGGAACAATCCGTTTGAGAACGATATCACCACCTTTGATAGTCGCATACCCAGGTCGACAGCGTCACCTATGCTATGATACAGAGAGTCAAACCAAATATTCCGTGAATAAATCGAAAGAACAGTATTGGCAATATACACCTTAAATCTAGGCATGAATATTGCAGTTGAGAGTCAAACCGTTGGAGAACATTGCGAATTGGTATAACGTAATACTTTTAACTAATACCTTACCTTCCTGGAACTTAACCTGCTGCAGCGATTGTCTCACTTAGTGCTCATGGAAACAAATTGGTAGACATTTTAGCAGACGGACACCTTATATTCATATATCAATCCGAAGATCGAGGGTTAAACCGTCGTGAGAACGTTAGCATCTTCTTCGAGAGTCGAGCAGCTACGTCAATAGCTTCACCAATACTTGTGATTCCTAGTGTCCAACAAGGTATTCCGGTAAATCCCCTGAATAGTGTTGCCAATGGAAGCATTAATTCGCGGCATGAATATTAGGGTAGAGAATCAAACCGTTTCAGA
>NIJG01000516.1:62621-72761 GCA_002201625.1 Euglossa dilemma
TTGTAGCAACTGGTATCCATCTCAAACGGGGTGACACTCTATATTAATGTCCACACCGTCGAAATCGGTGTCTATTGTTTATACTGAACAACGGATTCACTCTTGGAATGCCTGGCTTGTCTTTCGGAATCACAAATATAGATGAAGCTATTGACACAGCCGTTCGACTCGCAGGAAGCTGGTAACTTTCTCGATCTGTTTGACGATTGCTCTTCTAATTCATACATTATATTACTATGTTATCATTACTATAATGTAAACTAATTTGTATCTCTGATCACGAAGTTATACTGTCGAAACAGCGGATTAGTTTCTCGGTGGGTAATGTCTTCGGTAAAACGTTTGACATTATACCATCTGGTAACGTTCTCAACCGGCTTCATGCTCAACTATAATATTGAAGCAGTGAATTAAGCTGTCTATTGCCAATATCGTTTAGCGCATTTGCACCTGGTATCCCTGATTTGGCTCTCGGTATCAGTTGATAGATGAATCTAGTGACTTAGATGTGCGACTCGCAATGAATGTGGTAACGTTTCCGAACGGTATAACTATCGATCTTCCTATTCATACACGGAATTCAGATGCCTGCCACTAAAGTGTATAGTAGTTTTCTTCTGTGAACACGGAGTTATACTCTCGATACAGCGGGTTGTGTTCTCGGAATGTAAGGCCTTGGGTAAAAAATTTGATCCTATGGCAGTACGTAGTGTTCTACAATGGTTCGCCTCAGTACTTTAATACTGTGAAAGTGAAATAAGGTGTCTATTGTTAATACTGTACCGGGGATTTACTTCTGGAATACTTGGTTTGACTCCAAGAATCGCAGGATATGTGAAGCTATTGGCTTGGTCGTTCGACCCAGAAAGTGGGTGGTAACGTACTCAAACGGTTTGACCATCGACCTCCTAATTCGTACATGAATTTAATGATCCCGTCACTGAAATGAATACTAATTTTTTCCTGTGAACACGATCTTATGCTGTAGAAGAGGTCGCTGAATTCCGCGGAATGTAAGGATTTCGGTAAAACGTTTGACTTTGTACCAATTGGTAATACTCTCCAGTGGTTTGACGCATTACCTTAATATTCAAACCGTGAATTAAGGTGCTCGTCACTAAAATGTGTATTAGTTCGTACATCTGCGCATGGTGTTCCACTCTCGATACAGCGGGATAGTTTTTCGGTGGATGAGGTCTTCGTATAGACGTTTAAGTTTGCTGCAATTGGTGACGTTCTCAAACGGTTTGACGATCAGTTTTGATACTCATACCGTGAACTGAAGTATATCTTGCCAATACAGTGCAGTGGAATTACTGCCGGAAAAGCTGAGTTGACACACGGAAACGCAAGATAGGTGAAGCCATTTATTTAGACGATCGTCTCCCACAGAAGGTAGCATCGTTCTCGAACGCTTTAGCCCTCGATCTTATAATTTATGCATTAAATAATGGTGACCGTCACTAAAATGTAAAATAATATATTTCTCCGAACCCGAAGCAACAATTTCGGTTCAGCGGGTTAGCTTTTCTGAAAATAAGGCCATCGGTAGAATGTCTGTCTATATTGCAATAGGTGTTGTTCCACGTCGCACTGACTCTCTTCCTCAATATTTATTCCGTGGAATTGTGCGACTAATGGCAGTCCGGCACAGTGAGTTTAGACGCAGATTACCAGGTTTGACTCTTGAGATCAAAGGACAGGTGAAACTGTTGGCTTAGCCGTTCGAACTTTACAGAAGGTGGCAGCGCCGTCAAAGTGTTATGCTCATGATATTTCTATTCGTGTGTGTAAATAAGGTGCCCGTCATTGAAATGTATACTAATGTCTTTCTCTCAACACGAAATTATACACTCGGCACAGCGGGATAAGATAACAAAAGGGAAGCCATTTGGCGAAAGAAAGGACTTTATTCTAATTGGTAATGTTCTCCGAGGGATTGACTGTCCACTTTAATCTACATACCGCGGATTGATGTGTCTATTGCCAATAGTTTTCAGTGGTCGAACTCCACGTATACCTGGATCGCTTATCAAAATCACAGGATAGGTGAAGCTATTGGCTTAGCCGTTCGACTCTCATGGAAGGTGGTATCGTTCTAGAACAGTTTGAACCTGCATATTCTAATATATAGATGAAATTATTGTGCTCGCCTCCGAATCGGACACTAATTTGCTTCACCGAGCACGAAGACGTGCTTTCGATACAGCGGGTGATCTTCTCGGAAGGATAGTTATTCGGTTTGAAGTATGACTGTATTCCAATTGATGATTTCCTCCAACTGCTTTACTCTCTACTTTAATATTGAAACCGCGAATTAAGGTGTGCGGTGCCAAAACTGTTCAGCTGAATTACTCTAGGAATACCTGGTTGCACTCTCGGAATCACAGGCTTGGTGAAGCTACTGACTTAGCCGTCCGTCTCTCACAGAAGGTGGTAATGTCCTCGAAAGCTTTGTCTTCCGGTATTCAAATTCATCCATGAATTTGAAGTGTCGTAACTGAATTGTATGCTAACGCATTTCTCTAAACACGGAGCTATACTCGCGATACGCCGTGTTAGTTTCGAGAACGGTAAGGCATTCGGAAAAACGTTTGACTTCATCGCCATTAATAAAGTTATACAAAGATTTGGCGCTCCACCTTAATATTCCTACCGTGAATCAGGGTGTTCGTTGGCAGAGGTGTATTGCGCATGGACACCCGAATTACCTGGTTTTACCTTCGTAATCATAGGATAGGTGTTGATACTGGTCTAAAAGTTCGACACTCATAGGAGGTGGAAACATTGTGAAGCGGTTTGACCCTGACTCTTCTTATTCGTACATGAAATTTAAGTTGTACGGTACTAAAATGTATACTAATTTGTTTCCTTGAATCCGAAATAATTATCTCGTTGAAGTGAGTTATATTCTTGGAAGGTAAGGCCTTCGGTAAGAAGGTTGACTCTATACGAATAAGTAGCGATGTGCAACGGCTTGACGCTTTACACTAATACTGAAACAGCGAATTAAGGTGACTATTGCCAGTACTCTTCAGCGGATCAACTTCCGGAATACATGATTTGACTTTCGGAATCACACGATATATGCAGCTATTGACTTACCGATTCGAATCCCAAAGAAGGTGATAACCTTCTCGCATGGTTTGGCCCCAGACCTTCTTAATCATAATGAAATTAAGGTCCCCGTCACGAAAATGTTTCCTAATTTGATCCTCTGAACACGAGGTAGTACTCTCAGAGTGGCGGGTTTGCTTCTCTGAATGTAAGGCTATCGATAAAGTGTTGGACTCTAAACCAATAGGTAGCATTCTACAATGGTTAGACATTCCGCTTTAATATTCAAACCGTGAATTAAGGTGTTCATTGCCAATACTCTGCAGAGGATTTACTCCCCGAATATATGGTTTAACCTACGGAATCGCAGGGTAACACAAGCTATTGTCTTAGCCGTTCGACACACAGCGATCGTGGTAAAAGTGTGGATCGGTTTGACCCTCGATCTTCCAAGTCATGCTCGAAATTATAGTGCCCGTCTCTAAAATGTATACTAACGTGTTTCACTGGAACCGATGTTATACTCCTGAAACAGGGGATTTGCCTTTCGGTGGGTATTGTTTTCAGTACGACGTTTGACTTTACACCAATTGGTAATCACTACAAAATTATTGACGCCCTACTTTAACATTCTAGCCGTGAATTATGTTGTCTAATGCCAATCCTGTTCAGCGGAATTTCTCCCGGAATACTCGGTTTGGCCCTTGGAATAATAGGATAGGTGAAGCTATTTACACAGCCGTTCGACTCCCAAATATGGTGGTAAGGATCTCGACAGTTAGACACGCGACCTTCTAATTCATACATGAAATCAACGTGACGCCCTCTAATACCATTTTGTTTCCACGAACACTAAGCAAGACACTACTAACAGCCTGTTGGGTTTCTCGGAGAGTACTGCCGTCGGTAAGAAGCTTAATCGTATACGAGTAGGAGAAGTTCTACAATTGTTATACGCTCTACCTCAATATTAAAATCGCGAATTAAGAGTCCAATTGACAATAATTTTCACCGCATTTATTCCCGGGTACACCTAGTGTGACACTCGAAATCACAAGAAAGGTGATGCAATCGACTTTGCCGTTCGGCTCTCAAAGTGTGTGCTGACGTTCTCGAACTGTTTGGCCCTCGATCTTCTGTTTCACTTATGTAACTAAGGTGCAAGTCACTAAATTGTATATTAATTTGCTATTCGGACCACGAAGTAATACCCACGATACAGCTGGTTATGTTCACGGAAATTAAGGTATCCGGTATGGAGTATGACGTTATATCAATTGGTAACGTTCTCAAACGAATCGACGCTCTACTTTAATACTCAATCTGTGAATTGTGATGTCCATTGCCAACACTGCTCAGCGGATTTTCTGCTGGAATACGGGGCTTGTGTCACAGGGGTAGGTGAAGCCATTGGCGCAGCCGTTCGTCTCTCGAAGAAGGCTGTAAAGTCCAGGAAAATTTTGACAATCAATGTCCTAATTTATTCAGCAAGTTAGTGTACCCATTACTAAAATTTATATTAAATTGCATCTCTCTACACGAAGAAATACCCCCGATCCAGCGGGTTAGCTTCCCGGAAGCTAAGGCCTTCGGTAACATGTTTGAATCTATTGCAATATGTAACGTTCTACAACGGTTTCAATCTGTACTTAAATATTTATAACGTGAAATAGCATGTCTAATGACAAAACTGTACAGGAAGTTTAGACGCAGATTACCTGGATTAACAGTTGGGATCACAGGATAGGTAAAGCCGTTAACTTGGCCGTTAGACAAGTAATGAAGGTGGCAACGTTCTCGAAAGGTTTTACACATGATTTTTCTACTCGTATTGGCAAATATGGTGCCCGTCATTATAATGTATACTAATATGCTTCTCTCAACTCGAAGATATACACTCGATACAGCGAGTTAGGATCACAGAAGGTAAGGTGTTCGGAAAAAGAAGGACTTTAAACCAGTTGGTAATATTCTCGGAGGGTATTATTCTCTACTTTTATATACATACCGCGGATTGATGTGTGTATAGCCAACAGTTTTCAGCGGACTTGCTCCCGGAATGCCTGGTTTGCCTCTTGGAATTACAGGACACGTGAAGCTATTGACTTAGCCGTTCCACTCGCAAGGATGGTAGTGAGGATGTAGAACGGTTTGTCATTCGATCATCTAATTCATACAAGAAATTAAGGTGCCGCGACTAAAATGTATACTGACGTGAGTCTCTAAACACGAAGTTATACTCTGGATACAGCGTGCTTGCTTCTCGGATGGTAAGGACTTCGGTAAAACGAATGACTTCATACCAATTGGTAATGTCCTCCGAAGGTTTGACTCTCTACATTATTATTCATACCGCGATTGAATGTGTGTATTGCAAAATTGTTCTGCGGCATTTCTCCTAGAATACCTTGTGTGACTCTTGGTATCACAGGACATGTGAAGCTATTGACAAAGCTCTGTGCGACTCTCAAGTATGGTCGTAATCCTCTCCAACGGCTTGACACTCGATCTTGTTACTCATACATGAAATTATGGTGCCCCGCATTAAAATGAGTACTAATTCTGATCTCTGAGCACGAAGTTGCACTCTCGGTACCGCGAGTTGCGTTCGCGAAAGTATGGTCTACCGTAAAACGATTTGCTGCATACCAATTGGAAACGTTCTTGAACGGATTGTCTCTCTACTTTAATATTCATACTCTGAACTAAGACGTTTATTGCCAATTCTGTTCATCGGATTTACTCCCAGAATACCAGGTTTGACACTCGGAATATCAAGAAAGGTGAAGCTAGTGTCATATTTGTGCCACTCTGAAAGAAGCTGGTTACGTTCTATAACGATTTGACACTCGATCTTATATTTGGCACATGACATTAAGTCGCGCTTCACTAAAATATATAGTAATGAATTTATCCGAACACGAAATTCTACACATGAAACGGCGGGAAGGTTCACGGTAGGAAAGGTTTCTCTAAAAGTTTTGACTGAACATCAATATGTATCGTCCTACAGCGGTTTGGAGTCGAGCTTTAATATTCAACCCCTGAATTAATGTGTCTTTTTCCAATAATGAACTCAGCATTCACACCCGGAAAAACTGCTTTGACTTTCGGAATCGCAGGATGGGTGTATCTGTTGACTTAGCCGTTCGAATCTCAAAGAAGGTGGTAACATTCTCGAACGGTTTGACACTCGATCCCGTAATTTATACGTGAAATTAGGCTGCCCGTCATTAAAGTGTATACAAACTTACTTCTCTGATCACGAAGTTATACTCTTGATACAGCGGCTTAGGTTCACGGAAGGTAAAGTTTTCGGTATAACGTTGACTTTATACCAATAGGTGACCATTTCAAACGGTTTGACGCCCTACTTTAATATTCAAATTGAGAATTAATTTGTCTAATATCAATTCTGCTCGGAGTGTTTATTCCCAGAATACCTGTTAATTCACTCGGAAGCTCGGGATATGTAAAGCTATTGACTTAGCCGTTCGAATATCAGAGAAGGTGGTATCAGTCCAGAACGGTTTGCCATTTGATCATCTAATTCATACATAAAATTACCGTGCCCGTCACTGAATTGAATACTAATTTCTTGCTCTGAATACGAAGTTCTGCTCTCCATGCAGCGGGTGCGGATTGCGGAAGTTTATGTCAAAGGTGGAACGTTTGACGTTATAGACATTGGTATCGTTGTCAAACGGTGTTTCGCTCTAATTTAATATTCGAATCGTGAATTACGGTGCCAATTGCGAATACTGTTCAGCGGATTTACTCCTCGCATACCTGGTTTGACTCTCGGAATCACAGAATAGGTGATGCTATTGACTTAGCCGTTCACCACTTATACATGGTAGTAACGGTCTCGTCACGCTTGAGACCTGATCATCATATTCATACATGAAATTAAGGTGCCCGTAATTAAAATGTATAGCAATTCTTCCATCTGTTCGCGATGTTGCCCTCACAATACAGCGGGTTAGTTCCTCGACGGGATAGGTCTCCGGTAAAACGTTAGACTTTCTAGGAATTGGTAACGTTCCTATACGGTTTGACGAATCACCATAACATTCAGACAGTGAATTAATGTTTCTAGATCCAATACAGTTCAGCGTATTTACTCCAGGAATGCCAGATTTGACTCTCGGAATCAGAGGAGAGGTGTAGCTACTGACTTAGCCGTTCGAACCTCACAGACGGTGGTAATGTTCTCGAAAGTTATGACACTCAATCTTTTAATTTATGCAGGAATTTAGTGCACCTACCACAAAAATGTATACTAATTTGCATCTCTGTACACGATGAAATACCACGGGTACAGCGAGTTAGGTTCTCGGAAGTTAAGGTCATTGGTAAAAATGTAGACTCTCTAAGAATAAGTAACTTTCTACAGCAATTTCACACTCTACTTCCATATTCAAAACGTGAACTAAGGTGACAAATGCCAATACTCTCCAGCGGACATTTCTCCTGGAATTCCATGTTTGACTCTCAGAAACGCAGGATAGGTGAAGCTATATACGTAGCTGTGCGACTCTCAAAGATGATGGTATCGCTCTGGAACGATCTGATCACCTATCTTCAAATTCATACATGAACAAATGTTGCCAACCACTAAAATGTATAATAATGTCTTCCTCTAAAAACGAAGTTATACTCTCGTTATGGCGGTGTAGCTTCTCTTCATTTACTCCTGGTATGCCAAGCGTGACTCTCGGAATCACTAGTATAGGTGATGCTATTGACTCAGCCGTTCGACTCTCGAAGGTGCTGGGAACGGTCTCGGGCGGTTTAACCCTCGATCTTCTACTTGATTCACAAAGATAAGGTGCCCGGCACTAAAACAATGACTAATTTCTTCCTCTGAGCACGATGTTATGATCTCGACGAAGTCGGTGATGTTCGCGTATTGTAAGGCCTTCGGCAAAACGTTTGACTTTATACCAATTAGTAACGCTCTCAAACGGTTTGACGCTCTACTTTAAGACTCATACCGTGAATTAAGGTGTCTGTTGCCAACACTGTTTAGCGGTTTCATTCTCGGAATACCAGGTTTGCCTGTTGGTTTCACAGGATGGGTCAAGCTATTGACTTAGCCGTTCGAATCTGACAGAAGGAGTTGACTTCCTCGAACGGTTTGGTCGTCTATCTTCTTATTCCTAATGGAATGATGGTTCGCGTCATTAAAATCTTTACCAATTTCATCCTCTGAGCAGTCAGTTATACTTTATATGAAGCGGGTGAGGATCGCGGAAGGTACGATATTGTGTAAAGCATTTGATTTTATAACAATTGGTAAAGTTCTCAAAGGGAGTCACTCCCTATTTTAATATTATTACCGCGAATTAACGTGACCATTGCCAATTATGTTCAGCGGATTAACTCATGGTATACCAGGTTTGACTCTCGGAATCACAAGAAAATATTAAGCTCTTGACTAAGCCATTCGAGTGACAAAGGAAGTGGTATAGTTCTCGAACGGTTTAACAGAAAATTGATACATGAAATAAATGTGCCAGCTATATTAATGTGCACTACATTGTATCTCTGATCACGATGATATACAGTCGATACAGTGGGTTAGTTTCTCGGATGTTAAGGTGTTTGGTAATACGTTTGACTTTATACCAGCTGGTAACGTTCTCAAGCGGTTTCATACTTTACTTTAATATTGAAACCGCGAATTAAGCTGCCCACTGCCAATTCTGTTCAGCGGATATGCTGCTGGTATACCTAGTTTGACCCTCAGAAACACAGGATTGGTAAAGCTATTGTGTTAGATGGGCGATTTGACATAGAATGTGCTGAAGATCTGTACCAGATTGCATCTCGTTCTTCTCACGAATACATGAAGTGAAGGTACCCATCACTACAATGTATACTAATTTTGTACCTCTGAACACATAGTTATACTCACGATACAGCGGGTAATCATCTCGGAAGGATAGATATTCGGTGTGATGTATGACTGCATACCAATTGATGATTTCCTCCAACTGCTTTACTCTCTACTTTAATATTGAAATCTCGAATTAAGGTGTACGGTGTCAAAACTGTTCAGCTGATTTACTCCAGGAATACCTGGTTTCACTCTCGGAATCGCAGGCTAGGTAAAGCTATTGACATAGCCGTCCGTCTCTCACAGAAGGTGGTAACGTCCTCGAAAGCTTTGTCTCCCGGTAATCTAATTCATCCATGAATTTAGGGTGCCGTCACTGAATTGTATGCTAACGAATTTCTCAAAATACGGAACTATACTCGCGATACGCCGTGTTAGTTTCTAGAACTGTAAGCCTTTCGGAAAAACGTTTGACTTTATAGCGATTAATAAAGTTCTACAAAGGTTTGGCGCTCCACCTTAATATTCATACCGTAAATCAGGGTGTTCGTTGCCAGTGGTGTATAGCGGATTGACACCCGAATTATCTGGTTTGACCGTCGGAATCAGAGGATAGGTTTTTGCTATTGATCTGGAAGTTCGACACCCGTAGAAGGTGGAAACATTTTGAAACGGTTTGACACTCACACTTCTTATTCGTACATGAAATGAAGGTGTACGTTACTAAAATGTATACTCATTTGTTTCCTTGATCACGAAATTATTATCTCGTTACAGTGAGTTATGTTCTCGGAAGGTAAGGCCTTTAGTAAAGAGAGTGACTTTATACCAATTGATAACGATCTCCGACAGTTTGACTGTCTACCTTATTGTTCATACCGTGAATGACGGTGTCTATTGTCAATACTGTAGAACGCATTTCCTCCCGAAATATCTCGATTGACATGAGGAATAACATGGTGTATGAAGCTATTGACATAGCAGTTCGAATCTCAAAGAATGTGGTAACTTTCCCGAACGGTTTGACTCTCGACCTTCATATTCATAACGAAATTAAGGTCCATGTCACATAAATGTTTTCTAATTTGATCCTCTGGACTCGAAGTTATACACTCGATACAGCGGGCTTGCTTCTCGGAAGGAAAGGCCTTCGGTAAAACGTTTGACTAGAATGCAATAGGTAACGATCTACAGCGGTTAGAGTTTGGACTATAATATTTACACCGTGAAATAGGGTGTAT
>NIJG01000517.1:2527-15719 GCA_002201625.1 Euglossa dilemma
TAGTCGCATGTCTAGTTAATATCACGTAACCAAAATGTTATGCTTGCACACCATGATATCGGTCGAAAATAACATCAAAATACTGAAACTTCCAAGAAGCAGCGTAAACATAACCTATTATTTAAGTTAAAAGTTAGCTCTCCACGATGTTAGTCGAAAATGTAAATACAACATACAAGCTCTCTAAGACGAGTGTAAACCTAACCTATTATTCATGTGAAAAAGTTTGCGCACCACAACATTGGTCGAAAATATAAATAGAATAAACGTACTCTGTATAAACAGAGTAAACGTATCCTATTATTTATGTAAAAAGTTTTGTCGTCACAATATTAGTCGAAAAAATAGATAGATTACTCGAATTTTCTAAAAACTGCTTAAGCCTTAGCTATTACATATTTTTAAATGTTTACTCGCCGCAATATCAGTCCAAAATCACAATAGAGTACTCAAACTGTAAAAGCAGCGAAAACCAATCCCATTGTCTATGTAATACTGTTTGCGTACCACGATATTAGTCGAAAATATGAATAAAATTCACAAATTGTGCAAGAGCAGCAGAAACCTAACCTATTATTTATGCGCAAAAGATTGCCCGCCACAATATTAGTCGAAAATGTAAGCAGAATACAAAAACTGTCTAAGAACGGGTTATACCCAACCTATTGTTCACGTAAAACAGAGAACCTGACCGGCTATTGCGACAATTAGTGTCGGTGATTGATCGTGTAGTACCTGCCACTAGGGCCTAGCGACACGGGCCCCATGGGCGCGGGATTGAGATACGCCCATTCAGCGCAGGGCATGGCCCACCTTACCACGCACCTACCAATTAGCTCGTAGACTGCAAGCCGTATGCGCCAACCTTGGGCAGACCGGGAACTTTCTAAATCCCTACAGGCTCTGCAGACCAGCGTCCGATACTGCGGACTCCGAGAACCAAACCCATGCAAATTGTATTAATGGAAAGCTCTGTTTAAGGTAACAATGTCAATGTTGAGTGCGAAACCGTTGGAGAATGTAATCACTACTTTCCAGAACCCCACCAATGAGAAAGTGCTACCACCTATCCTGTTATTCCGAGAGTCAAACCAGGTATTCCGTAAATAAAATTACTGTATAGTATAGCCAACGGACACCTTAATTCACGTTATGATTATAAAAGTACAGAGAAAAACCGTTGGAGAAGTTTACCCCTAATTAATGGTCTACCTGCCCAGCACAGTCCAGTCCAACACGCCCGCCCATTTAATATATTTATTGTTGGCATTTAAAAATGTTATTTAGTTATTTGCAGTTCTGGTTAAATTTCTGCATGTGCATTTGATGTATCTACGTGAACGTAACCCAAACCCGAAAAAGTAGGAGAAACATACCCAAGACCTAACAGGACCGCGACAAGGCAGACCATTCCGCACGTCCATTAAAAGTATATGTTAATGCCATTTAATAAATCTATTTATTTATTTCCTGTTTCTGCTTAATTTCTGCATGCGCGAAACACGTATGTCCGAGAGCCTGGTCCAAATCCAAGAACCAAACGGAATACCACCCAAAACCTAACCAGCCGTTACAATGCAGACAAATGCTCCAGCCCATTTAATGTATTTGTTACTTTCATTTGATAATAGAATTCAGTTATATCCTGTTCCTGATTCTTTTCTACATATCCGAAGCACGTACATCCGAGAACCTCAACTAAACTCGAGAACATATCCGAAACCTGGTCATAACCTAATCCGCCCGTTACTTGGCAAGCAAATCCACCCTACTTATTAATGTATTTATTATTTGCATTTATCAGTTCTATTTAGATACTTCCAATTTCTGTTTAATTTCTGCATGCTCGACACCCGTATTTCGAAGAACTAGACCAAAACGCGAGAACCTAAATGAAACCTATCCAAAACCAATCCCGCCCTCTCTAAGGCAGGAAAATACTACCGCCTATTACAAGTATTTAATATTGGCATTTCATAATTCTGTTTAGTATTATATAATGTATCTGATTCATTTTTGCATGTGCAACACATAAATGTCCTTGAACCTTACGCAAATCGGTGAACGCAAGCGAAACTTACCCAACACTTAGCCCGCCCAGTACATGGCATAATAATACACACGTCCATTTAATGTATTTATTATAGGCATTAAATAATTCTATTTTGTTATTTCCTGTTATTCCGAGAGTTAAATCGTTCGAGTGCGTACCATCTCTCTTCGGATTCGAACCGCTATGTCAATAGCTTCCTACCAATCTAGGACATCCTGGAGTCAAACCACTGTTCGACATGTTCAATGGATTCAGAGGATGAATATTACTGTAGTGGGTCAAACTGATGGAGAACGTTACCACTAGTTAGAGAGTCAAACTTTTTACCCAAGACTTTACATTCCGAGAGCCTAACCCGCTGAGCGAGAGCCTAACTCGATGTTCACTGAAACAATTTATTATACATTGTAGAATATGCGCGGCTCAATTTCGTATCTGGACAGCAATGATGAGAGACAAACCGTTCGAGAACGTTACCACTTGGTATACAGTCATTCTTTTCACCGAAGACATATAACTGCTGAGAACTGGATTAGTCATTGCGAAAATCAGACTGCGAATTCCGGGAAGAAGAGCGCTAGACATTGAACATAATGGAGGGCTGTATTTCAGGTGTGAATGGCATAGACGAGTGTCTAACCGTCAGAGACCGTAACCTCTATACTGTAGAACCACACCGCTAAGAGAATACCTTCACCTACCCTGTCATTGCGAGAGTCAAACTAGGAGTTCCGCGAGTGAAACCACTCGATAGTATTATCAATGGACACCTTAACACACGTTGCGAACATTAATGTCGCAAGGCAAACCCGTCGAGAGCGTTACCACATGGTAATGCGTCAAACTTTTTCCGTAGACCTTACTTCCCGAGGACACGATCGGCTATTGCGAGAGTCTAACTTTATGTTCACGCAAGAAAGTTAGTGGACGATGTAGCAGCCGGACACCTTACTTCTGTTTATGAATAGCAAATTCGAGTGTCAAATCATGGGAGAAGATTACCACTAATTGTGGAGCCAACCTTTATACCGATGACCTTGCCTTTCGCGAACCTAACACGATGTAGCGAGAGTCTATCGACATGTACACAGAGACTCATTAGTGGACATTGGAGCAAATGGTCAATTCAGTTTCATATATGCGTAGCAAAGTCGAGAGTCAAACCATTCCAGAACGTTATCACCTACTTTGGTAATCGAACCGCTATGTGAATAGCTTAACCTATCCTGTTATTTCGTGAGTAAAACGAGGAATTCCGAGTGTCACACCGCGGTGCAGTATTCGCCATATTCTCAGTAATTCAGGCTACGAATATTAAAGCAGAGCGGCAAATCGTTGGAGAACGTTAGATCAAACTTTTTACAGAAGACCATATAAACAACAGGATATGTGAAGATATGGACCTAGCGTTTCGAACTCTGAACATTGGTGATTACGTTCTGGAATGGTTTGACACACGGCTTAGCCATTCGCATTTTAAATAGGGCTCTCCATTTTGTACAATGTGCAATCCCTTATTTCCTGGATTATTCAGTCCGACTCTCGCAATAGCCGTTCAGGTTCATGAAAGGAATAGGCGTTGGGTGCAAAGCCTGACTGTGTAACGAGTGGTTATGTGATCCAGCGATATGAATTTCAACTTTACTGCTCCCACCGTGAATTAAGGCGACTATTGCCAATCCTGTAAATGGTCTCATCCCTGGAATAGATGGCTTGACTCTCAGGGTAACAGGTTATATGAAGCTATTGACTTAGTACTTCGACTCTTAAAAATGTGGCAATGTTCTCGAACGATTAAATGCAGGCCTTTGTCATTCATATATGAAATTAAGACATCCGTCTCATAGAATTACACAGTGGGTTAAGTCCATGGATGGTAATATCTTTAGTAAAATGTTTCACACTCTAGCAAGTGATAACGTTCTCAAGTGGCTCGACTCTCGACATTAAAATTCATACCGTGAATTAGTTTGTCGATTGATAATAATATGCAGTAGTTTTATACGACATCCTAGTTTGACTCTCGGAATAACAGGATAGGTGATGGTATTCTGATAGCCGTGAGGGTGTTGAAAGTAGTGGTAACCAACTCCATCCGTCTGACGCTCGACATTGTCATTCGTGTTTTAAATGAAGCACTGCATTTTGTTCAATGCAGTATCGGTTGGTTCCCGGAATTGGTTGTCTCACTTTTACAATATCAGGTCAGGTTCTCCGAAGGTATAGATCTTCGATGAAATGTTTCACCCCATAAATATTGGCATCGTTATCCAAATGTCAGGATCCCTGACTTACAGCTCATACCTTGAATTATGGTGTCTATTTCCAATACTGTACAGTGGATTAAGCCTCGGAATAGATGGCCGGACTCTCGGAATAACAATATACGTTATGCTCTTGACTCGGCAGTTCGACATTCAAGAATAAAGTAACATTCACCATCGATTTCATCCCGACCTTGCCATTATTCATACTTTAACTAGACCTTTCCATTATTCACAATGTGCAGCTGTTTAGTTCTCGGTTTTCGCACTTTCGCTCTGGTAATAGCTGATCAGTTTCTCGAATCCTATATGTCTTCGGTGGAAAGCTTGACCCTATTACAAGTGGCAATGTGATCCAACGGTTTCAGTCTCTACTATAATACTCGTACCGTCATTTAAGGTCTCCCTTGATAATACTATACATTGAAGTAACGCTCAGAAGGCTGGGTCGGACTCTTGGAAGAACAGAATGGGTGGACCTATTGACTTTGGGGTTCGAATCTTAAAAATGTGGTAATATATCCGAATGGCTTGACTTACGATTTTTCTACTCATACCGTGAATTGCGATATCTATTGGCAATAAGGAGCAGTGCATTAGCACCTGGATCCCGTAGTCTGACTTTTCCAATGACAGGATAAGCGCAGGTATTGATTTAGCCTTCAGATTCTGGAAAGTAGTTGTAATGGTCTCCAGCGGTGTGACATTTCAGTTTGCCATTCTGGCTTTATATAGAACTATCTATTATGTACAGCATGCAGTGGTTAGGTTCCGTGTATACGCAGTCCGATTACCGCAATAGCCGGTCTGTTTCTCGAATGGTATACCTCTTCCGTGAAAAGTTTGACGCTATACCAGTGGTAACGTTCTCGAACCGTTTGACTCCCAACTTTGCTTCTCATACATAAAATTGAGGCTTGCAACATGACAAATGTCCTGGAATCTGTTTCCGTGACCATGAAATGAGGCTCCGCGCAGCGGATTATGTTCTCGGAATGTAAGGTCTTCGGTAAAATGTAGGTCTTTATAATTAGAGGTATCGTTCTGTATCGGCTTAACTGTATACTGTAATGTTTAAACTGTATATTACGGTGTTCATTGGGCATACTAAATATTGGTTCATCTCTAGGAAATCCTGGTCTGACTCTCGGAATGGCAGGATAGGTGAAGCTATAGACTGAGCGTTTCGACTCTTATAAATCGCGGTAACGTTCTCGAATGGTTTTTCTACCGATTTTGTTATCCAAACATGAAACTCAGCTATCCGTCTGCTAAAGCATCCACTAACATGTTTCTATGAGCACTAACATCAGCACATGCAAAGCGAGTTTGGTTCTCCGAAGGTAAGGTCTTCGGCATAATTTTGTCTCGGAACCAGATAGTATCGTTCTCGAAGTGTTTGACTTTCGACTTTAGTAGTCCTATCGTCTATTAAGATGTCCATTATTAATATTATGAAACGGCTTTTCTCCCGGATGTACTGGCTTTTCCCTCGGAATAACAGGATAAGTGAAGGCATTCTGTCAGCGGTGAGGATCTGGAAAGGAGTGGTAACTGTCTCCTTAGACTCCTGACTTTGCTATTGATACATTAAATATGGCACACCATTATGTATATTGTTCTTGGGTTTGGTTCCCGGATTTTGCAGTCTGTCTCTAGCAATAGCGGGTCAGGTATCGAAAGGTATATGTCCTCCGTGGAAATTTTGACCCTATAACACGTGGTTCCGTGCTCAAGTGGATTCTCTTTCGACTTTACCATTCATACCGCGAATTACGAAGTTTGGTGCCAATTAGGAACACTGCATTGAACACCGGAATAGGTTGTTTGACCCACTGTGTATGGAGGTAAGTGACGCTGTTTACTCAGCGGTTCGACTCTGATGATTGTGATAACATACTCACGCGGTTTCATTCTCGATTTAGCTACTCGGAAATGAAATGATGGTGCCCATCTTCTACTATGTCCACTGATTTGTTTCCGTGAGCACTAAGCGCGACACCAGTTACAGTGGATGAGTTTCTCGGATGGTACACTCTTCAGTATTAGTATTATCCCCCTACCAATTGATATCGTCCTCAAATCGTCTCACATTAATATTCGCACGGTGAACTACAGTGTTCATTGTAATAACGTGCAGTTCTTTCGCACGCTGATGTCCTAGTTTGATTTTCGGAATAGCAGGATAAGTGAATGTATTCACTTGGCGGGTAGGTTGCCAAGAGAAGTGGTAATCGTCTTCAACTGTTTGACGCTCGACCTTGCCATTTGTATTTCAAGTAGAGCTCTACGTGCTGAACAGTATAATATGGCTTGGTTCCCTAGGTTCGCAGTTTAACTCTCGCAATTGCCGCTAAGGTTCTCCAATCAACTTCGATGAAAGGTTTCACACCATAGCAGGAGGTAACCTTCCCATCGGTTTGACTCTTCATATTTATACTGCGAATTATGGTGTCTAGTTCCAATGCTGTTCAGTGGGATGGCAAGCTGAATAAGATGATAGGTTATGCTTTTGTATTAGCGGATCGACTTTCAAGTTTGTGGTAACGACCTCGAAGTATTTGACTCTCGATTTAGCTATTCATGCATGGAATTACGGTGTCCGTCTGCTACAACGTCAAAAAATTTCTTTACAAGTACATTAAGTATGTCCCCCGATATTGCTGTTTACGTTCGCGGATGATAAAGTGTCCGGTAAAGTGTTTGACTTCATAGCAATTGATATCGTTCGCGGAGGGTTTGGCTCTCTACATTAATACCCTTATCGTCAATTAAGGTGTCATCTGATATTATTCTACAGTGGATTGACGCCCGTATGACCCTTGGAATACCAGGACAGGAGAAGCTATTGACTTAGCGGTTTGACTCAGAAAATAGGTGATAACATTCTCAATCCGCTCTATTCACGATTTTGCTATGCCTACATAAGATTGAGGTAACCATCTGCAAAAATGTATACAAGTTTGACTCCATGAACATTAGATTGTACTACCGCTACATCGTGTTATGCTAACGCAAGTATGGGCCTGTGGTAATAGGTTTGACTCAATACCAAGTGACATCGTTCTCGACGAGTTTAACTATCGGTTTTAACATTCAAGCCGTTAAATAAGATGTCCATTGGTAATACCATGCATTTGTTTCACTTCCGGATGTCCTGACTTTACTCTCGCAGTAACAGGTTTGGTGTTGGGATTCAGATAGCGGTTCGACATTCAAAAATGTGGTAACGATCTCGAACTGTTTGGTTCATTATTTCTCTATTCATATATGAAATTAATCTGTCTGTCTGCAAACATGCCTACCAATTTGTTTCCGTGAGCACTTAGTTAGAAATTCGCTACAGCGGATTAGTTTCTCGGAAGGTAAGGTCATCGATTAAAGGTTGGACCGTCTTGCAATTGATAATGCTCTCGAATGGTTTGACACTCACCATTAATATTCGCACTGCATGGTTATGGTGTCCGTTAGTAGTGTTATGCATCGGTTTGCCGCCCGGAAGTCCTCTGTCGGCACGCGGAAGGGCAAGATAGGTGAGGGTACTCACTTACATGTGTGGCTCAGGAATGTAGTCGTAACGGGTTTCAACGGTTTGACACTCGACTTTGCCGCTGATACTTTAATTATGGCACTCCATTTTGTAGAATATGCAATGGCTTCGTTCCCGAAACTGGCTCTCGCAATAGCGGGACAGTTTCAAGAAAGGTATATGTGATCTTTGAAAAGATTGGCCCTATAATGAGTGGTCACGTTCCACGACGCGTCGGCTCCCTTCCGAAATATTCGTTGCGTGAATTCAGGTCGCTATTGGCAATACTGTGGAGTGGTCTGACACCCGGAGTCCTGTGTCACGTAAAAATCACTTGTTTGTTTCAAAAAAAAATGTCGAGCGAGAATCGTGAGATTCTCACTCTTTCTTTATTCGTAATATTACAACATTGGTTACAATTTGTATCACTTGGATTTTATGCGTAGTTATAATATACTTTACGTAGGTGTTGACCAGCGGTCTAACTCGAAGACAGGAACTCAGTGACTGACTCTTGGGCGTTTGAGAGAGCATTTTATATGCTCGATTTGATGATTCGTGTGTTCCAGGAAGAGCTGGAGATAGCTGGGCGTTGTCCGGTGAGTGGGGTTATCAGATTGGGGTGACATTCCCCCTGTGTTAGATTGAAGCTGGTCCTCTAGCTTCGTTTTAGGATGCTCCTGGAGAATTTCACTCTTCTCGGTTTGATCAGGACTTCTGGTAGTTCTCCTGAATCCTCTATTGGGTTCTTGAGTTGTAGCATCGGTAGGGAATCGTATATATTCGGGGCCGATGGTACGGAGTTTACATTGGAATTATTGGTATTATTCGTTACGCTATTCTTTTTGACTTTACAGCAGAGCAATTGAATACAAATTTTGGTTGGTACGCATTTTCCTATCAAATCAAATAAACCTATTTTCTTGAGGAGCATTATTCCAGCAATTGCGAGAGCTAAGTATCCTAGTACTTGAATGGTGGTTATTCCCCAATATTTCGCATCTTTAATTCGTCGCTCAAATGTGAGTTGATTCACTTGATCGTCTATTTTGTCAATCGTCGTTTTATAATTGAGTATTTCGTCGTTGATTATTTTTGGCGTCTTTTCGAGTGAATCTAACAGTATTTCAAAAGATTTGTTACTTGGCAGTGGTATGCCTTTGATTTTAAGTTCGTAGGATATTTCTAATTTTGATTTGCCTATTCGCATGTGTTCGTTATGATAAATCAAATCGCAGCTCTTGTTCGATTTCAAGAGTGACACTTCGTTTATAATTTGGATTTCGTGGTGTGTACCGCAAATTACATTTATTTCAATGGGTCTTTGTGGTATCGCAATGTATCGGTTGTCGGTTCTGAGTTTAACAAAACTAATTTCCTCTATTTTGTAAATAACAATTTGGCAATGTTTTATTTGTTGGCTGAAGCTAATGATTTCGCCATGACAGTCGGAACTTAAAGTTCTGTCATGAATTGGTTGCGTTTGCTTGCAAATAGTTATGCCAATCTTTTGCGTGCAAAGCGTTGGTAAGGATTCAACGTCAATGTTCATGTACGATAAACCTGATGTTAGGTAGATTTGATGTTCAATGGCTGGTGCCATAAATACATTGTTTGGTAGCACTGGGATGGGATATACCTGGTATATACTCCATTCCTGATCAGAGATCAAGGGTACGCTGATCTTGAAAAACAACTTTCGATTGATGGTGAATACTTTCAACGAACTGATATCTAAAATGAATTGGAAATTCTTGATTTCCGGAGTTATCGCGGGATTGTATTTCTGGTGGCTGATTGCCCGTGCATAGATTTCGATAAATTGTTGTTCATCTATTATTTGGGGATTGATAATTCCCTGTTTCGCAAATGTGATTACATTCGTAATTTCGTCGATTTGGAAATGTACATCTTGCATAGCGGTTTCTAATCGCAATAATATTAGAGTTATGGTTTTATCCCTTTGAACTTGTTGTGAGAATAATTCCTTGTCTACGCTGAGTTGTTCGATTCTTTTCAAACCGTCGGAGTTCACGATTTTTCGAATTAAACTGGTTTGGTTAGCAATGATGATTTTAAGTTTATTCTCATCGTCGAATAGTTTGTCGATATTGTCGTTGACTAATTTCAGATCGTCGTCGTCAAGCGTGCCGAATAAACTTTTGGAAACTGAGACGATGATGTTCAATAATCCGCGTCGTTTTCGCGCGTGCGTGAGTATTTGCAAGTGATGTGAAAGTCTTTTGATATTCATGAGTTGTACGTACATGCCTTCTATTTCTTCTCGATAACTATTGGTTTCGCGGTTAAATTCAATGGTTCTTGCAAGTAAATGATCGAGTTTATCTACCTTTCCAAAAATTTCTTCAACATCTAATCCGATTATAATTTCGCAAGTATCTGTGTACAGGTAGCCTTGGTCTATTCTTTCTTGAAATATCGATACATTTTTGAGAGGTATAATTTCTATCTGCGCGAGTGTTAATCCGAAGAGCGTGAAGGTCGTCCTGGAAAGTAAGGTTTAAGGCGGTTGCCGTGAATTTTCCTGAGACAGTTATCTATTAAAATTTCGTAGTACGGGGTATGTACTCTCTCAATGGTAAATGGTCCAACCCATTCTTGATCTAATTTATTTGACTTGTGATCATTGTGAACTAATACTGAGTCTCCAATTTTGAAGATTGACTGAGGTTTGATTATCTTTTTCTTTTGATCTTGCAAATAACGTTCTTTACTTTTCTTTAATTGATTTTGCGCGGCTAGGAGTTTAGAGTTCCATTCGCGTTTTCTAAATGCTACTTCGTCGCCGTATGTCTTGGAAGTTTGTTTGTTAATTGTTGAAGGTAGGTTATCTGCGTGTCCGAATGTGAGTTCAAACGGTGTGTAACCTGTGGCGTCGTGTATCTTGGTATTGTATGCTAAGCAAATGAAATTTAAGTGTTCATTCCATTCTTTGGTGGAATCTTTCTGTACAGCTTTTAACATGTCGGTTATGACTGCGTGTGTTCTTTCTAGCGAGCCGTTGCTCTGGGGATGAAAACTAGTGGTTTTAATATGTTTGATTGAGAAAGCTTCTTCGTACTTTTGCATTAGGATGCTAATAAATGCTTGTCCTCGGTCTGTTAGTATCTTTTTGGGTGCTGAGAATACATAGATGTAATGGTTTAAGAGTCCGTCCCAAATGGTTTCGGTCGTTTGATTTTTCAAGGGAACAAGGATTAGGTATTTCGTGAGTTCGTCGTGAATGGATAATATGTATTGGTAGCCGTCTTTAGTTTTCTGTAGGGGGCCTAAAATGTCCATTGCAATTTTTTCGTTTGAGTCTATTGGTGTGTCTGTCATTTGAGGTTCTTCTTTCGGTCTTATTCGCGTGAGTTTACTTGTTTGGCAAGTGTCGCATGTCTCAATGTGTTCTTTGATTTTATCCATGAGTAGAGGAATTTTGTAGCGGTTACGTATGCGTTCGTATGTCTTTTGTATACCTGGGTGTCCTATCTTGTCGTGATTTTCTTTGATAATTTCGTCTATATCTTGGTCAGAAAATTGTTGAATGGGATCGTAGGCAAAAGTGATCTGTTTTATTTCTTCGTTTATGAACATTAAAATCTTTTTGACTGAATATTTTTCTTCGTCAGTAAATTTGTCGTCTCCTATTCCGATATTGGGATTGGTAATGGTAATGTCATGAATTTTCTGTAACCAGGTGTTCTCGTCAAAGGGGCCTAGTTCGTCTCGTGATAGTTGGTAGAGTGTGGGTTTGTTAGCGATTTGTTTGAGAATTTTGAAAGGTTTATCAGAGGTTTTCCATTGATTGAATTGATCGGTAATGTTACTCGGATTAGTCATGTGAATGCGGGAAAGTGCGTCTGCGGCTTTGTTGTCTTTGCCTTTCGTGTATTTAATGTCGTAGTCAAATTCTTCTAGTCTTAGTCGCCATCTGATTAGTCGTGAGGATGCGTCTTTGCAATTTTGTAACCATACGAGAGCTTGATGATCGGTAATTATTGTAAATTTTCTGCCTAGTAGGTATTGTCTGAGTCGTCTGGTGGCCCATACAATAGCTAGTAGCTCCTTTTCAGTTGTTGAATAGTTTCTTTCTGGCGGGTTTAATGTGCGGGATATATAACAACATGGATGGTCTTCTTGGGATAGGATGGCTCCTATGCCTTCGTTGCTTGCGTCTGTCGTCAGTGTGAAAGGTTTGGTAAAGTCAGGGTAATTTAGAACTGGGGATTCGCAGAGTTTTAGTTTTAGTTGGTCGAAAGCGTCTTGCGTTTTGTCTGTCCAGTGGAATTTTACGTCTTTCTTGGTTAGCTCGGTCAGGGGTTTAGTTTGGGTTATATTGGGTTAGGTATATTGGAGAAATTTCTGATAAATTTTCTGTAATATCCGGCAATACCTAAGAATGATTTTGTTTCTGTCGGATTTCTAGGGGTCTTGAAATTTTGAACTGCTTCTATCTTTTTGGGGTTGGGTTTGATGCCGTCGGCTGTTACTATGTGGCCTAAATATTCGAGCTCAGGTTTAAGAAATTCACATTTGTCAGGCTGGATTTTGAGACCTAACTCTCTGAGTCGTTGTAAAACAATGCTAAGGTTTTTGTTATGTTCTTCGATGGATTGGCCGAATATAATTATGTCGTCGAGATACACAAAGCAATTTTGATTTACTAATCCGCGAAGTGCCGTGTCCATCATACGTTGGAACGTAGCAGGTGCGTTTCTTAAACCAAAAGGCATTCTATTGAACTGGTAATGACCCTGGGGTGTGGAAAAGGCGGTATACTTTTTGCTTCCTTTGTTCATTGGGATCTGGTGGAATCCAGAGGAAAGGTCAAGTGTGGAAATGAATTTTGCATTTCCTAATTGTCCTAAAATATCGTCAATGTTGGGTAAGGGATACGCGTCTTGGTCCGTAAGTTCGTTAAGTCGTCGGAAGTCAATTACAATTCTCCACTTTTGTTTGCCTGAAGCGTCTGCTTTCTTTGGCACTACCCAAACTGGAGAGTTATATGGACTGTCTGAGATTTCGATAATTTTGTTCTTCAGCATTTCTGTCATCTGTTTTTCAATTTCTTGTTTGTGGCATTCTGGGGGTCTGTATGATTTTGTGTTTAGAATTTTATTTTCTTTGAGTGTGATCGTGTGCTCGGTAAGATCTGTGCAAGGTAGTTTGTCTGTCTCGAGGTTGAATACGTCAATGTAGTATAGCAATATCTTTTCGATTGGCTCTGTAAAACCTGTTTCTATGTGTGATAGTCTTACTAAATCTTTAAATTTGGAGATTTGGCTGTATGTTTGAGTGTTTTCTATCAAATTTGAAACGAAAGTTTTTGACTCACCACCA
>NIJG01000517.1:19750-49611 GCA_002201625.1 Euglossa dilemma
TCGACGTTCTTTGCCATTTTAACTGATGAGTTGGAGTTTGAATCTTCGCTTGAACTTGTGCTCGAGGAGCTAGAGAAACTACTTCTCCGTGTTCGATATGTAACGAATGAGTCCAGATTTCTCACCTGAAAGTGCGCCCGTGGGTGTAGAAGTTTCCTTGCGATAGCTTTTCTTCACACTTCCTTCGTAGTAGTGATTCTGCAGATTCGTAGATCCCCCCAACTAGGTTTAGCCGTAGCCCGAACTCGCGTAGTTTCGTTTGCACTAGTTTTAGATGGATCCTGGCAGGATCGCCAAAATGTCACGTAAAAATCACTTGTTTGTTTCAAAAAAAATGTCGAGCGAGAATCGTGAGATTTTATGCGTAGTTATAATATACTTTACGTAGGTGTTGGCCAGCGGTCTAACTCGTGGACAGGAACTCAGTGACTGACTCTTGGGCGTTTGAGAGAGCATTTTATATGCTCGATTTGATGATTCGTGTGTTCCAGGAAGAGCTGGACATAGCTGGGCGTTGTCCGGTGAGTGGGGTTATCAGATTGGGGTGACACCTGCTTCGTCTCTGGGAATAATAGGATGGATGATGCTATTGACTTAAGGGTTCTACGGTCAAAAATTGTGATAAAGTTCTCGAAAGGTTAAACTTTAGATATTGCATTCATACATCAACCTAAGATGACCGTCAGCTAAAATGTCCACTATTTGTTTCCGTGAAGACAGGTTATAATACCGATACAGAGGGCTAGATTCACGGAAGGTATGGCCCTGGGTGATTGTTTGACTCCGTACCAAGTGGTATCGTTAACAAACGGTTTGACTCCCTACTTTACTAATCATACCGTGAAGCATCTTCTACATCGGTAGAAAGTTTGACAACGCACCAATCTGTTACGGTCTCGACAGCTTTGTCTTTCGAAGTTAATATTGATACCGTGAATTGAGTTGCCCATTTTGCAATACTATGCAGTGCATTGATAACAGGATAGGCAAGGCATTTACTAATATATGTGACTTCGGGAAGTAGTGGTTACGGTTTCCGACGGTTTTTACACTCGACATTCCCCTTCATACCATAAATAGAGCCCTCAGTACGTACTACGTGCAATGGTTTAGATCACAGTATTTGCAACCTCACTCTCGCAATAGCAGATCTGGTCCTTGAAGGGAATACGTCCTCGGTGAAATCTACGACTCAGTAAAATGTCGCAAAGTTCTTCAACGGTTTCACTCCATACTCTACTATTCATATAATGACGACAGCTCACTATTGCCTATACTATACAGGGGATTGACTCCCGGAATGCCGGGTTTGTCTCTCGGAATCTCAGTATATGTGAAGATATTGACTTAGCCGTTCTACTCTCAATGAAGGTGGTCACGTTCCCGAAACGTTTATCACTCGACCTTCTAATTCAAACATGAAATTAAGGTGCCCATTACTAAAATGGACACCAATTGGCTTCTCTGAACATGAAGTTATACGCTCGGGTCAACTTCTCGAAAGGTAAGACTTTCGGTTAAATGTTGGACCCTATACCAATAGGTAACGATCTACAACGGTTTGACTCTGTACATTAATATTTATAACGGGAAGTAGGGTAATTAATGCCGATCCTGTGGAGCGGATTTACTCCTGGAATACCTGGTTTGACTCTGGGAATCATAGGATAGGTGAAGCTGTTAACTTAGCCGTACGACTCTCACAGAAGGTTATCGTTCTCGAAAAGTGATACTCATGATTTTGCTATCCATGTATGAAAATAAAGTGCCCGTCATTAAAATGAATACTAATATATTTCTCTGAACACAAAGCTATACACTCGATACAGCGGGTTAGTTTCACAGAAGGTAAGGAATTCGCAAAAAGAAGGATTTTATGCCAATCGGTAATGTTCTCCGAGGGTATGGCTCTCTACTTTAATATACATACTGCGGATCGATGAGTCTATTGCCAATAGCTTTCAGTGGACTTACTCCCGGGTACCTGGTATGTCTCTCGGAATCACAGGATAGGGTAAGATATTCACTTAGCTGTACGACCCTCAAGAAAGGTGGTAACGTCTGTCAACGGTTTGACTCTCGATCTTCATATTCAGGCATGAAATTATTGTACCCATGCCTAGAATCAATACTAATTCGCTTCGCTGAAATCGAAGTTATACTCTCGATGCAGCGGGTTAAGTTCTCGGAAGGTAAGACTATCGGAACAATGTTTGACTCCATAACAATAAGTAACGTTCTACAACGGTTTGGCCTTTATAGTCCTTTAATATTCATACCGTGAATTAGAGTGGCTATTGCCAATACTGTTCAGGTAATTTACTCCTGGAATACATGGCTTGACTCTCGGAATCACAGTATAGTTGAAGCTATTGACTTACCCGTTCGGCTCTCAAGGAAAGTTCACGATCACGATCGGTTCGACCCACGATCTTCTAATTCGTGCAATAATTAACGCGCCCGTCACTAAAGTGTATACTAATTTTATCACGTGAAAACTAAGGAACACAATCGCAACTGCGGGTTGTGTTCTCCGAAGGTAAAGTATTGGGTAAAATGAATCACTTTTAACAATTGATATTGTTCTCCAGCGGTTTGACTTGCAACATTCATATTCATGCCGTGACTTAAGGTGTCTATTGGCAACACTGTTCAACGGATTTAATGCCGGAATACCTTGTTTGACTCACGGTATCAGAGGATACGTGAAGCTATTGACGTTGCTGTGCGACTCTTACGAATGGTGGTAACGATCTCGCACGGCTTGATTCTCGATCTCGTTATTCATTCATGAAGTTAATGTGCCCCTCACTGCAATGCGAACTTATTTGTTTCTCTGAACTCGCAGTTATACTCTCGATACAGCGGGCTACGTTATCGCATGGTAACGTATTCCGTAAAAAGAACGACTTTGTAACAATTGGTAATCTTCTCCTACGATTTGACTCCCTACTTTAATGTTCATTGCCGAGAATTAAGGTGTCTATTGCTAATACTGTTCAGCGGATTTACTGCCGGAGTACCTGGAGTGACTCTGGAAATCACAGGATGGAACAAGCTATTGACTTCGCAGTTCGTCCCGCACAGAAGGTGGTAAAGTTCTCAAACTGTATGACACTCTATATTCGTTTTCATACACGAAATTAAGGTATGCGTCACTAAAATGTTTACTAATTTGTTCCTCTGAATACGATTTTATACCCAAGATACAGCGGGTTGGGTTATCGTAAGGTAAGACTTTCTGTAAAGAATTTGAATCTACACTAATGGGTAATGGTCTACAACGGTTTGACGCACTGTATTAACATTCATACCGTGAATTACCGTGTCTATTGCCAATACTGTTCAACCGATTTTTGCCGAGAATGCCTGGTGTGACTCCCGGAAAGACAGCATGGGTAAAGCTATTGATTTAGCTGTGCGACCCTCTAAGTGGTTGGTTAAGTTCTGGAACTGTTCGACCCTCGATCATATTATTCATACATGAAATAAAGGTTCCCGTCACTAAAGTGAATACTAATTTCTTTTTCTGCGCACGAAGTTATACTCTCGATACAGCGGGTTAGGTTCTCGGAACATTATACCCTTCGGTATAAAGTTTGCCTATATACCAATACGTAACGTTCTACAACGGTTTGAAACTGTACCTTAGTATTCATACCCTGAATTAAACTGTATATTGCCAATNAAGATAACCCGCTGTATCGAGAGTATAACTTCGTTTTCTGAGAACGAAATTGGTATTCATTTCAGTCACGGGCACCTTATCTGCATGTATGTATTAGAATATCGAGGGTCAAATCGCTCGACAACACTGCCACATTCTGTGAAAGTCGAATGACTACATCAGTAGCTGCATCCGTCCTGCGATTCTGAGAGTCAAGCCTGACATTCCGGGAGAAAATCCGCTGAACAGTAATGGTAATAAACACCATCATTCTCCACTTGTATACTAAAATAGAGCGTCAAACCGTCTGAGAACGTTACCAATCGTTTTAAAGTCAAATGCTTTAGCGAAGACCTTACCCACCTAAAAACTAATCCGCTGTATCGAGATTATAACTTCGCATTAAGAGAAAAATACTAGTATTCATTTCAGTGACGGGGACCATAACATCATGGAGAAATAGAAGATCGATGGTCAAACCGTTCCAGATCGTTGCCACCTGGTATGAGAGCCGAACGGCTATATCAATAACTTCACCTATCCTGTCATTCCGAGAGTCAAACCAGGTATTTCGGGAGCAAAATAGACACTTTATTTCTCGGTTTCAATAGGAAAGTAGAGCGCCAAACTGTTTGAGNGACTTGCTCGACCCTCAAAGGAGGTGGTAACATTCCCGAACGGTTCTACTCCTTATTTTGATATTTATACATGAAGATGTGGTGTCCGTCTGCTAAAATGTCATTAATTTGTTTCCGTGAACATTAAGCACGACACTCGCTACAGTGTGTTATGACCTGGGTAGAGATTGTATTCGGTAAAAAGTATGACTATATACAAATAGGTATCGTTCTACAACGGATCGGCATTGTACTTTAATATCTATAGCCTGAGCTACGTTGTCGAATATCAATACTGCTCAGCGGATTTAGTCGGGGAGTTCCTGATTTGGCTCGGGGAATCGCAGGATATGCGTACGTATTGACATAGCCGTTCGCCTCTCAGTGAAGATGGTAACGTTCCCGAACGGTTTCACATTCGATCATGTAATTCATTAATGAAACTAAGGTGCCCGCCATCAAATTGTATAATAATTTGATCCTCTGAGCACGAAGATATAATCTCGATACTATCGTTAGCTTCTCGGAAGGTAAGGTCTTCGCTATAAGGTTTGACTCTATATAAAAACGTATCGTTCTACAAAGGTTTGGCCCAGGACTTTACTTCTTAGACCGTGATATTGGGTGACTTACGCCATACTGTATACCGGGCTTACTCCCGCAGTACCTGGATTGACTCTGGGAATAACAGTATAGGTGGAGCTATTGACTTAGCCGTTCGGCTCTCAAAGATGATGGTAATGTTCTCGAACGGCTTGACCCTCGATCCTCTACTTCATAGATGAAATTAATGTTCCCTCGACTACGATTTATCCTAATTTGCTTCTATAGACATGAAATTAAACTCTCGATACAGCGGGTTATGTTCACGGAAAGTACGATATTCGGTAAATAGACTTACTTTTTACCAATTGGTAATGTTCTCTGACGGTTTCACTGTATACTTTAATATCCATTCCGCGAATTAATGTTTTTATTGCCAATATTGCTGTGCGGACATACTCTCGGAATACCTGGATTGACTCTCGAAATCACAGGTTTGGTGAAGCTATTGACATAGCTGTGCGACTCTTTAAAAAGTTGGTAACGTTCCCGAAGGGATGGAATCTCGAATTTGCTATTTATACATGGAAATGTGGTGTCCGTCTGCTACTATGTCTACTAATTTGTTACCGAAAACATTAAGCAAGGCACCGGTTACAGCGTGTTATATTCTCGGAAGGGAGTGTATTCGGTAAAAAAATGACTCTATAACAATGAGTAATGTTATACAATGGTTTGACTCCGTTCTTTAGTACCTATAGCCTGAAGGGGTGTGTCGAATGTTAATATTGCTCGGCGGATTTACTCCCGGAGTACGTCGTTTGTTTCTGTGAATCACAGCATAGGTGTAGCACCTGACTTAGCCGGTCGTCCCGCATGGAGGGTGGTATCATTTTCGATGAGTTTGCCACTCGATATACTATTTCATACATGAAATTAAGGGGCTCGTCACTAAAATTTATACTAACTTGCTTCCCTGATCGCGAAGTTATAATCTCGTTAAAACGGGTTACATCTCAGACGGAAAGGTCTTTGGTAATTGGTTTAACTATCGGAATAGGTAACATTCTTCGACGGTTTGACACTCCCATTTATAATCGATACAGTGATATATGGTACATATTGCAAATACTTTTCAGCGATTGTACTCCCGGCATACTCTCATTGACTCTCGACATAACAAGATAGGTGTAGCTACAGATTTAGCCGTTCGATTCTCAAAGAAGGTGGTAACGTTCTGGAACGGTTTGACCCTCGATCATCTATTTCAAACATGATATTTCGGTTACCGTCATTAAATTGTATACTATCTCGTTCCTCTGAACATTGTGTTATGCTCTCGACAGACTGTTTTAGGCTTCGAGGAAGGTAAGGCCGTCGGTAAAAAGTTTGCCTTTATACAAGTTATTAATGTTCGACATCAATATGACACTGTATATTAATATTTATACATTGAATTAAGGTGTCTGTTGACAATACTCTTCAGCGAATTTACCCCGGAGTACCTGGTTTGAGACTCGGAGTCACAGGATACGCGGAGCTATTGACTTAGCTGTGCGTCTCTCAAGAAAGACAATAAAGTTATCGAGGGTTTTGACACTCTATCTGCTTGTTCATACATGAAATTAAGGTGCACGTCACGAAAATGTACCCTAACTTGCTTCTCTGAACACAAAGTAATACCCTCGATATAGAGGGCTAGCTTCTCGGACGGTAAGGCCTTCAGTGTAAGGTTTAACACTATATCAATACGCAACATTCTACAAGGGTTTGACTTTGGACATTCATATTTATACCATGGAATTGGGTCTATGATGCCAATTCTCTTCAGCAGATTTGCTCGCGGAATACTACATATGACTCTTTGTAACGTCGAATAGCTAAATCTATTGAACTAGCAGGTGCGATGACAGGTGTTTGCAATGGACACCATAATTCTCGGTTCCAACACTAAACTAGAGCGTCAAACCGTTTGTGAACGTTACCACCTTTTACGTGTGTCGAACGGCTAATTCAACAGCTTCACCAATTCTGTGATTCCGAGAGCCAACCCATGTATGCGTGGAGTAAATTCGCCGAACTGTATTGGCAATTTACACCTTAACTCACGGTTCGAATGCTGACGTACAGCGTCAAGTCGCTGTAGATTGTTTTCAACTCGTATACAGTCAAATTTTTCATAGATGACCTTACCGTCCGCGAAGCCCAACCCGTTGTAGAGAGTGTCATGCTTAGTGATCATGGAAACATATCAGCAGACATTACAGCAGACGGACAGGATATTTTCATTTATGAATAGCAAAATCGAGAGTAAAACCGTTCGAGACCGTTATCACCATCTTCGTGACAGTCGCATAGCTAAGTCAACAGTTTGATCTATCCTGTGATTCCGAGTGTCAAACCAGGTATTCCCGGAGAAAAATCGTTGAACAGTGTATTAAATAGATGCTTTAACTCACTGTTGGAATATTATAGTAGAGCGCCCAAACGTATAGGATCGATGCAAAATGGTATAAAGTCATACTTCTAACCGAATTCGTTACACTCAGTGAACCTAACCTGCTGTATCGAGAGTATAACATGGCTTCCAGTGGAAGAAACTAATATCAATTTTAGTGATGGGCACCTTCATTTCATGTAGTAATTGGGATACCGAGGGTCAAACCGTTCGAGAACGTTACCATCCTCTTCGAATGTCGAACGGCTACGTCAATAGCTTCACCTATCTCGTGATTCCGAGAGACAAACCAAGTATTTCGGAATTCAATCCGCTGAACAGTATTGGCCAGAGACACCTTAAATCATAGTATCAGTATTAAGTATTCATGTCAAACCGTCGGAGAACATAGCAAATAGATATAAAGTCATACTTCATGCCCAAATCGATACTATCCGAGAACCCAACACTTAGTTGTGATTGTCTTCCTTAGTTTTCACGTGGTGAAGTTAGTATACACTTCAGTGACGGGAATGTTAATTCACGTACGAATTAGAAGATCGTGGGTCAGACCGATCGGGAATGTTACAACTTTCCTTGAGAGCCATATAGCTAAGTCAATAGCTTCAACTATACTGTGATTCCGAGGGTCATGCCAGGTATTCCAGGAATAAATCACATGAACAGCATTGGTAATAGACACCATAATTCACGATTTGAATACTAAAAGGGAGAACCAAGCCGTTGAGCACGTCACCATTTGCTATAAAATTAAACGTTTTAACACAAGACCTTACCCGCCGAAAAACTATCACGCTGTATCGAGAGTATAACTTCGTGTTCTGAGAACGAAATTAGTATTCATTTCTGTAACGGGTACCTTAACATCATGGATGAATTAGATGACTGAGGGCCAAACCGTTCGAGAAACTTGCCACCTTGTATGCGAGACGAACGGCTATGTCAATAACATCACCTATCCTGCTGTACCGGAAGTCAATCCAGGTATTTCGGGAGAACATCCGTTGAACAGTATTTGCAGTAGAAACATTTATTCGCGGCATGAATATTAAAGTAGAGAGTTAAACCGATTGAGAACATTATCAATTCGTGTAATGTCATACTCTTTTTTGCATACCTTTCCTTCCGGGAACTACACCCTCTGCTTCGAGACTATAACATCGTGTTCACGGAAGCAAATTCATAATCACCTTAGTGACGGGCATCTAGGTTTCATGTGCGATTTAGGAGATCGATGGTCAATCCGTTCGAGAACGTTTCCACTTTCTTTAAGAGCCGAACGGCTAAGTGAGTAGCTTCAGCCATCCTGCGATTCCGACAGTCAAAGCGGGAATTCTGGGAGTAAATCTCTGAACAGTATTGGTAATAGACACCATCATTCACGGTTTGCATATTGAAATAGAGCGTCAAATCGTTTGAGAACGTTACCATCATCTTGGGGAGTCAAACGGCTAAGTCAATAGCTTCACCTATACAGTGATTCGATGATTCAAACCAGGTATCCCTGGAGTANAGTATACATTTAAGTGACGAGCACCATAACTCCATGCATGAATTAGAAGATCGAGGGTTATACCGTTCGAGAATTTTACCACCTTCTAGGAATGACGAGCTGTTATGTCATTAGCTTCACCTATTCAAATATTCCAAGACTCATACGAGGTATTCCGGTTGTAAATCCGCTGACCCGCTTTGCAAAATGCATCTTATTTCACGGTGTGAATATTGAAGTAGACAGTCAAACCGTTGGAGAACATTACGATTTCGTATAATGTCACTCCTTTACCGAATACCTAACCATAGGAGAACCTAACCCGCTCTAACAAGTGACATGCTTAATGTTTATGGACACAAATTTGTAGAAGTTTTAGTAGACTGTCACGCTGTTTTCATGTATGAGTAGCAAAATGGAGAGCCAAACCGTTCGAGCACGTTATCACCTTCCTTGAATATCGCGCAACTAAGTCAATAGCTGCACCTATCCTATGATTCCGAGAGTCAATCCAGTNAGCCTTTCCTTCCGAGAAGCAAACCCGCCGTATCGGGAGTATAACTTCGTGTACAAAGAAAGACAAAAGTACACATTCTAGTGATGGGCATTATATGTTCATGTATGAAATAGAAGATAGAGTGTCAAATCATGTCAGAAATATACGACCTTCGTTAAGAGTCGCACAACAAAGTCAAAAGCTCCACCCATTCTATGATTCCGAGAGTCAAACCATGCATTGCGGGAATAAATCCGCTGAACAGTATGGGCAATAGACACCTTAATTCACGTATTGAATATTAAAATTAGGGTCAACCCGATTGTGAATGTTACCTATTATTATACAGTCAAAGCTTTAAGCGAAGGCCGCACCTTCGGTGAACCTCTCCCGCTTCATCGAGAGTGTTACTTCGTGTTCAGAGGATAAAATTAGTAAACATTTTAGGGGCCGGGTCCCTAGTTTCATGTATGAATTAGATGATCGAGGGGAGTACTGCTGCAGAACTTTACCAGCTTCATTGAGGGACGCACAGCTTAGTCAATATCTTCACCTATCCTGATATTCCAAGTGTCAAGTCAGGTATTTAAGGAGTAAATAATCTGAACAATGTTACCAATAAACGTGTTTAATCAAACGGTATGAATATTAAGGTAGATAGTCAGTCGTCGGTGAACATTTCCGATTTGAATATGGTGAATTTCTCACGGAAGGCCCTACCTTCCGAGAACCTAATCCGCCGTATCGAAAGTATAACTTCGGATTCTGAGAAACATAATTGTTTACATTTTAGTGGCGAGCACATGAATTGCATGAATGAATTAGGAGATGGAGGGTTAACCAGCTACAGAATTTTACCACCATCTTAGGGAATCGCACAGCTAAGTCAATAGCTTCACCTATCCTGTGATTCCGAGAGCCACTCCAGGTACAACGGGAGTGACTCCGCTGAACAAGATTGGCAATGGATACCTCAATTCACGGTTCGAATATTAAAGCGGGCCGTCAAGCAGATGTATAACAATACCGATATCTGTAGGATCAAACTTCATACAGAATGCCTTACCCTCCGTAGAACTAATCCGATGTATCGAGAGTATAACGCCGTGTTTATGGAAACAAACTAGTAGACATTTTAGTGACGGGCACCTTAATTTCATGTATGAATCAGAAGATCGCGAGTCATACAGTTTTAGAACGTTACGACCTTTTTTGAGAGTCGCACCGCAATGTCTGTACTTTCACCTATCCTGTGAGTCCTAGAGTCAAACCAGGTATTCCTGGACTAAATCCATTGAACCGTGCATGCAATAGATACATTAATTCACAGTTTGAATATTACAGTAGAGAGTCAAATAGTCGAAGATCATTACCAATTGCTATATAGATGTTCTTCTTACCGCCTACCTCGTAACCCGAGAACGTATGCTGCTGTCGGGTGTGCCTTGCTTATTGCTCGCGGAAACAAATTAGTAGATATTTTGGACACCTTATTATGATATATGAGTAGCAACATCTACAGTAAAACCGTTCGAGAGCGACCCCACCTTCTTTCAGAGTCGCAGGGCTGAGTAAACGGCTTCTCCTATCCTGTGATTGCGGGAGTCAAGCGGGGTACTCTGGAAGTAAATTCCCTGTGCAGTATTGGCAATAGACACCTTAATTCACGGTTTGAATATTAAACTAGAACCTCGATATGATGTACATCATTACCTATTAGTATAGAGTAAAACATATTACAGATTGACCTAGCTTCTGAGGACCTATTCCGCTATATTGGGAATATATCACCATATTCAGAGAAATACATTGGTATGCACATTAGTGACGGGCACCTCAATATTAAGTACCAATTATGAGATCGAGTGTCAAACCGTTCGAGTACGCTACCACTTTCTGTGAGAGACGAACGGCTATGTCAATAGCTTCATCTATTCAATTATTCGGAGAGTCAAACCAGCTATTCCTGGAATACATCCGCTGAACAGTATTGGCAATTGACACCTTAATTTTCGGTTTGAATATTATAGTATAGCGTCAAAGTGTTTTAGAGAGTTGACAAGTCGTATAAAGACAATCACTTTACCGATGACCTTACCTCAGGAGAAACTAAAACGCCGTTTCGGAAGTATAACATCGTATTCAGGGAAAGAAGATAGCCGTAGTATCTGCGACGGGCGCCGTAATTTCATGTATGAATTAGAAGGTCGAAGGTCACACTGTTCGAGAACGTTACCACCCTCTATAGGAGTCGAACGGCTAGGTCAGTAGCTTCATCTATCCTAAGATTCTGAGGCCAAACCAGGTATTCCTGGAGTTGATCTATTGAAGAGTATTGCCAATAGACACCTTAATCCACGGTTTGAATACTAAAATAGAGCGACAAACCGTTTGACATTGTTACCAATTGCTATAAAGTCAAACGTTTTATCGAATACCTTACACTCCGAAAAACTACCTCGCTGTATTAGAAGATTGAGGGCCAAACCGCTCTAGAAAGTTGCCACTTCCTGTGATAGACGAACGCCTATGTCAATAGCTCAACCTATCATACGATCCGAGGGTCAAACCAGGCACTCCGGGAGTAAATCCGCGGAAGTGTGTTGGCAATTGACAGCTTCTGTCAAGGATTGAATATTAAGGTAGAGCGTCATACCATTTTGGAGCTTTGCCAATTAGCATAAAGTTAGACACTTTACCAATGGCCTTACCTTCGGAAAAACAAACACGCCGTTTCGAGGGTATGGCTTCGTGTTCCGGGAAACACATTAGTATACAATTTAATAACGTCACCGTGGGTTCATGTATCAATTAGAAAATCGAGGGTCAAGCCGGTCGAGAAATTTACGACCCTCTTTGAGGGTAGAACGGTTAAGTCAGTAACTTCACCTATCCTGTGCTGCCGGGAGTCATGCCAGGTATTCCGGGAGATAATCCGCTGAACGGTATTAGCAATAGACACATTATTTCACGGTAAGAATATGAAAGCACAGAGTTAAATTGTTGTAGAACGTTACCTATTAGTATGCTGTTAAAAATTTCACCGGATACCTTACCCTCCGAGAACCTAAACTGCCGTTGATCGCGTCTTGTTTAGGGTTCACGGAAACATATTAGTAGATATTTTAGCAGAGGAACACCTTGTTTTCTTGTACGAGTACCAGAATCTAAAGTCAAACCGTTCGAGGACGTAAGTCCTTTCTTTGAGAGTGGCACAGCAACGTCAGCACCTTCAACTATCCTGTGATACGGAGAGGCAAACTAGGTATTCCGGGAGTAAATGCTTGAGCAGTATCGGCCCTAGACAGTCTATTATCCGCCATAAATTAGAAAGTACAGAGAGAAACCGTTATGGATCGTTACCCTTTGCGATTGAGTCAAACTCTTTACCGAAGGACTTACCATCCTATGGCGTGTCCGGCTGCATCGAGAGTATAACTACGGGATCAGAGAAGCAAATTAGTATACATATTGGTGTCAGGAACCTCAGTTTCATGTATGAATTAAAAGACCGTTGGTCAAACCGTTGGAATACGATATCACCTTCTTCGAGAATCGGGCGGCTATGTCAATAGCAACACCTAACTTGAATTTCCGACAATCAAGCTAGGTATTCCGGGAGTAAATCCACTGTACAGTGTCGGCATGAGACACATGGTTTGAGGGTATAAATATTAAAGTACAGAGTCAAACCATGTATAACGCATACAATTTGTATAAAGACAAACATTTTACCGACGGCCTTACCTTTCGAGAAGCCCAACCAGCTGTATCGGCAGTGCAACATCTTGTTCAGAGGAACAAATAGGTATACATTTTAGTGACGCGCACCGGAATTTCATGAATGAATAAGAATATTGAGGGTCATACGTTTAGAGAAAGTTACCACCATTTTTTAGAGACGCACAGCTATGTCAATAGTATCACATCTCCTCTGAATCCGAGAAACAAATTAGGATCCCGGTAGAAAATCCGTTGAAGGGTATTGGCAATTGACACATTCATTCACGGTATGAACGTTATAGTAGAGAGTTATACCATTTGAGAAAGTTCCCAATTGGAACAAAGTCATACTCTTTATCGCATAACTTACCTCCCTGGAAAATAACCCATTGTATCGTGGGTATTACTTCGTGTTCAGAAGCAAGCAGTAGTAGACAATCAAGTGACGGGCACCTTAATTTCATGTTTGAATTAGATGATCAAGTGTCAATCCGTTCGTGGACGTCACCACCTACTGTGAGAGACGAATGGATAAGTCAGTAGTTTCATACATCCTGTGATTCTGAAATTCTAACCAGGTATTCCGGGAGTAAGTCCGGTGAACAGTATTGGCAATAGTATTGGNTCCGGGAGTAAATCCACTGTACAGTGTCGGCATGAGACACATGGTTTGAGGGTATAAATATTAAAGTACAGAGTCAAACCATGTATAACGCATACAATTTGTATAAAGACAAACATTTTACCGACGGCCTTACCTTTCGAGAAGCCCAACCAGCTGTATCGGCAGTGCAACATCTTGTTCAGAGGAACAAATAGGTATACATTTTAGTGACGCGCACCGGAATTTCATGAATGAATAAGAATATTGAGGGTCATACGTTTAGAGAAAGTTACCACCATTTTTTAGAGACGCACAGCTATGTCAATAGTAGCACATCTCCTCTGAATCCGAGAAACAAATTAGGATCCCGGTAGAAAATCCGTTGAAGGGTATTGACAATAGACACATTCATTCACGGTATGAACGTTATAGTAGAGAGTTATACCATTTGAGAAAGTTCCCAATTGGAACAAAGTCATACTCTTTATCGCATAACTTACCTCCCTGGAAAATAACCCATTGTATCGTGGGTATTACTTCGTGTTCAGAAGCAAGCAGTAGTAGACAATCAAGTGACGGGCACCTTAATTTCATGTTTGAATTAGATGATCAAGTGTCAATCCGTTCGTGGACGTCACCACCTACTGTGAGAGACGAATGGATAAGTCAGTAGTTTCATACATCCTGTGATTCTGAAATTCTAACCAGGTATTCCGGGAGTAAGTCCGGTGAACAGTATTGGCAATAGTATNTAGACACCTCACTTAATGGTTTGAATATTAAAACAGGCCGTTAAGCCATCGTAGATCATTACCTCTAAGAGTAGGGTCAAACATCTTACAGCATGCCTTACCATTCGAAAAACTAATCCGCTGTATCGGGAGTATAACACCGCGTTCAGAGGTATGAACTATTATACATTGTAGTGCCGAGCACAATAATTTCATGCATGAATTGGTAGATCGAGCGGCAAACCAATATAGAACATTACAACCTTCTGTGTAAAATCGCACATAAAACACAATAGTTTCACCTATCCTCTGGTTCCGAGATTTAAAGCAGGTTATCCGGGGACTACTCCGCTAAACAGTATTGGTAATTCACACCATAATTCACGGTGTAAATATTGAAATAGAGCGTCAACCCTTTTGATACCGTTACCAATTTCTATAAAACCAAACCTTCTACCGAAGATCTTACCCTTCGAAAAGNATGCGCTGTACAGTATTGGCAATAGACACCTTAATTCACGGTTTCAATATTAAAGCAGGCCATCAAGCCGTTGTAGAACAATGCCCATAGGTGTAGGGTCAAACATGTTACAGAATGCCTTTCCCCCCGAAAAACTAATTCGCTGCATCGGGATCATAACACCGTGTTGTTAGGTACAAACTAGTATACATTTACAGGCGAACACCTTAATTTCATGTATGTATTTGAAGATCGAGGGCCAAACCTTTCGAGAAAGTTACCACCTTCATAGAGATTCGAACCGGTAACTCATATCTTCACCTATCCTGTGATTCCGACGGTCTTACCAGGTAAACCTGTAGTAAATTAACTATACTGTATTGGCAATAGTCATCCTAATTCACAGTATAAATATCAAAGTATAGAGTAAAACCGTTGTACAAGGTTACCTATTCGTATATAGTCAAATTTTTACCCTCCGAGGCCCTATCCCTCTGTACCGAGAGTATAACCTTGTGTTAAGAGAACGAAACTATTATTCATTTCAGTGACGACACCTTAACTTCATGTATGCATAAAAGATCAAGTGTCAAATCGTTCGAGAACGTTAGCACCTTCTGTGACAAACGAATGGCTAAGTAAATAACTTCGAATACGCTGTGATTCCGATAGTGAAACCAGATAATCCGGGCGTAAATGTTCTGTACAGAATTGGAAATAGACACCTTAATTAGCGGTATGAATAGCAAGATACAGCGTCACGCCGTTTAAGAACGTTACCAATTGCTATAATGTCAAACGTTTTACCGGAGACCTAACCTTCCGCAAACCGCGACCGCTTCATGGAGAGCATATCGTCGTATTCAGAGGAAGGAATTGGTATTCATTTCAGTGGCGAGCTACATAATTACATGTCTGAGTTGGAAGATCGAGTGTCAAACCGTACGATAACGTTATCATATTGTTTGAGAGTGGCACAGTTAACGCGATAACATCACCTGTCTTGTGATACCGAGAGTCAAACCACATATTGCTGGAGTAAATACGCTGAACTGAATTGGCTATAGACACCTTAATTTGCGGTTTGAATATTGAAGCAGGGCGTCAATCTGTTTGAGGTAGTTAAAGTCAAACGTTCTACCGGAGACCATACCCACCGAATAATTATCCCGCTGTATCTAGAGTATAAGTTCGTGTTCGGAGACAGAAAACTGTCTCCACTTCAGTGACGGGCACCATAACTTCATGTATGAATTAGAGGATCAAGTGTGAAACAGCACTGGAAGGTTACCACCTTCTGTGAGATGAACGGCTAAGTCAATAGCATCACCTATCCAGCGCTTCCGAAAATCAAACCAGTTTTTCCGGGAGTAAATGCGCTCTACGTTATTGGCAATAGACACCGTAAGCCGTGGTTCGTACATTAATGTAGAGTATCAAACCGATTGAGAGCGTTAACAATTGGTTTAAAGTCAAACGTTTTACCGAAGGTGTTAACTTCCGCGAACCTTGCCGGCTTCATCGAGAGTATAGCTTCGTGATCCTAGAAAGAAGTTAGTATTCATTTCAGTGGCGGGCACCTCAACTCATGTAAGTATTAGAATATCGATGGTCAATCCGCTCGAGGAAGTTGCCACCATCTCTGAAAGACGAACGGCTACGTATGTAGCCCTTACCTATGCTGCGATTCCGAGAGACAAACCAGTAATTCCGGGAGTATGTCCGCTCAACAGTGCTGGCAAGAGAAACCTTAGTTCGCGGTTTGACTATTAGAGTAGAACATCAAACTGTTTGAGAACGTTACAAATTGCAGTAAAGTTATACGTCTTTCCGGAGACCTCATCCTTCGAAACACTGAAGAGTTTTGGCATTATTCACCTTAGTTCGCGGTTTGAATATTAAAATATAGCGTCACGCCGTTTAAGGGCACTACCAATTGCTAGAAAGTCAAACGTTTTACAGATGATTTTACCTTCCGCGAACCTCACGCGCGTCATCGAGAGTATAACTTCGAGTTCAGGGAATGAAATTAGTAATCAGTTCAGTGTCGGGAATCATAACTTCATGCATGAATTAGAAGGTCGATGGCCAAATCGTTCGAGAACGAAACCACACTCTTTGAGAGTAGAAGGGCTAAATCATTAGTTAATCTATCCTATGAATCCGAGAGTCAAACCAGGTGTGCCGGGAGTAAATCCGCTGAGTAGTATTGGCAACACACACCATAATGCACGGTGTGAATATTAAAGTAGAGCGTCTATCCGTTTGAGGATGATACCAATTGATATAGCGTCACAATCTTTACCAGATACCATAATATCCGTGAACATAACCCGCTGTAACGTCGGTTTATCTTCGTGTCCCGAGAATCAAATTAGTGTACTTGTTAGTGACGGACCCCTCAGCTTGATGTATGAACTAGAAGATCGAGCGTCAAGCCTTTGGAGAACGATACTAATTGCTATAGGGTCAGAAGCTTCACCCAAATCCTTACCCTCCAAAAATATATCCCGCTGTATCGAGAGAATCGCAACGTGTTGAGAGGAACGATTTCGCAAACATTTTACTGACGGGGACCTTAATTTCATAATGAGCAAGATGATCAAGGATCAAACCGTTCACGAAAGTTACCACCTTCTTTTAGATTCAAACGGCTAAGTCAATAGCTTCATAGACGGTGTGATTCAGCAAGTCATNATAACGACATACTCTTTACCTGATGCCTCACCTTCCTAGAATATAACCCGCTGCATCGTGGCTCTTACTTCAGGATCAGGGAATCATATTAGTAGACATTTTAGTGACGGGAGTATATAACTTCGTGTTGAGAGAAACTCATTTGTACACATTTTAGTGACGGGCACCTTAATTTCACGCATGAATAACTAGGTCGTGCGTCAAACAGTTCGAGAACGTTGACACCTTTCTTGAGAATCGCACAGCTAAGTCAATGGTTTCATCTATCCTGTGATCCGGTGTCAAGCCTGGAATACTGGGTTTATATCCAATGAACAGTATTGGCCATAGACACCATAATTCACGCTATGAATATTATAGTAGAAAGTCGAACTGCAGAACAGTATCATCCAAGCGTATAATGTCATTCTTTTTACCGAATAGTTTACCCCAAGAGAACCTATCCGCCTGCAGCGAGGGCCTTCCTTAATATTGACGGAATGAAATTTGTAAACATTAGATATGAACGATTCGTTATTTCAATGTATGAATTGCAAAATCGGAGGTCAAACAGTTCGAGAACGTAACCACCTTGTTTGAGAGTCGAACGGCTAGGTAAACAGCTACACCTATCCTGTGATTCCGAGAGTCGCACCAGGTACTCCGGGAGTAAATTGTAAATACAGTATTGGCAACATACACCTATATTCACGGTTTGAATATTAAAGTAGAGCGCCAATCCGTCGGAGGTCATACCCAATTCGTATAAAGTCATTCATTTTGCCGAATACGTTACCTGCCGAGAGTATTATGCCGTTATAGGGAGTGTCTGGCCTGCTTCTGACGGAAACAAGTTAGAGGACATTTTAGCAGGCGGACACCGTATTTTCGAGCCTGAATAGAAAAACCTAGCAAAACCGAACGCTAAACCGTTCGAGAACGTTTCCACCATCTTTGAGAATAGAACGGTTGAGTCAACAGTTACACCAATCCTGTGATTCCGAGAGCCAAGCCAGGTATTCCACGTGAAGATCCGCTGAATGGTATTGTCAATAGTCACCTTAATTCACTGTTTGAATATTAATGAACAGAATCAAACCGCTGTAGAACGTTACGTATTCTTACAGATTTAACTTCTCACAGAAGGCCATACCTACCGAGAAGCTAACCCGCACTATCAAGGATATAACTTCGTGTTCAGAGAAGCAAATTAGTACACATTTTACAGACGGCACCGTAATTTCATGTATGGGTTATAAGATCGAGCGAAAAGCCGTTAGGGCTTGTTACCTTGCCTTCCTTGGGGAGACGCACGGCTATGTCAATAGCTTCACATATCCTATAACTCCGAGAGTCATACCAGTCACTCCGGGAGTAAATGCCCTGTGCACTATTGGCAATAGGCACCTTAATTCACGGTATGAATGTTAAAGTCGAGCGTCAATCCGTTTAAGATAGCAGGCAAATGGTATAAAGTCAAACGTTTTACTGAAGACCTTGCCTTCCGAAAGCATGAACCCGCTGTACCCGAGAGTATAACATCGCGGTCGGAGGAACACATTTGTATACACTATAGTGACGATCTCCTTAATTTGATGTATGAATTAGAAAATCGGGGGTCAAACCGTTCGAGAACGGTACGACCTTTTCTTGAGAGACGAATGGCTAAGTCAATAGCTTCACCTATTCTTACATTCCAAGAGACAAACCAGGTATTCCGGGAGTATATTCGCTGTAAAGAATGGCACTAGATACCATATTTCGCGGTATAAACATTTAAGTTCAGAGTTGAGCCGTTTTAGGACGTTACAGATTGGTATAAAGTGAAACACATGACCGATGGCCTTACCTTCGGAGAAGCTATCCCGCCATTTCGAGAGTACACCATCGTGTTCAAAGAAAGAAATTGTTCTTCATTTCTGTTACGGTAGCCTTCATTGTATGCATGAAATATATGATCGAGGGTCAAACAATTCGAGGATGTTACCATCTTCTGTGAGAGACGAAAGCGTAAGGCAGTAGCTTCGCCCATCCTGCCATTACGAGAGTCAAACCAGGTATTCAGGGAGTAAATTTGCTAAACAGGATTGGCAATAGACACCTTTAATCACAGCTTGAATATTAAAATAGAGCTCCAAACCGTGCGAGAACGATACCGCCGTCTGTGAGAGACGAAAGGCTAAGTCAATAGCTTCACCTATCCCGTGATACCGAAAGTCGAACCGTATATTCCGGGCGTAAATGTGCTGTACAGTATTGGCAACAGATAGCTTAACTCGCGGATGGAATATTAGAATAGAGCGTGACACTGTGTGAGAGCGTTACAAATTCCGATAAAGTCAAACGGTTCACAGCATGCCGTACCGTCCGAGATCCCCTTCCGCCGCATCGAGGGTATAGCCACCCGTTTAGAGAAACACATTGGTATACAACTTAGTGTGGTCACCTTAACTACATGTATGTATTAGAAGATCGAGGGACAAAGCGCTCGAGAACGCTGCCAACTTCTGTGAGAGGCGATCGGATAAGTCAATACCCTTACGTATCCTGCGAATCCAGGTATTCTGAGAGTAAATGCGTTGCTCATGATTGGATATAGACACCTTAATTCACGGTTTGAATATTAAAATTGAGCGTCAAACCGTTTGTGAACGACACCTGGTGTTACAAAATCAAAAGTTTTACCGAAGACCGTACCTTCTGGGATCCTCACCCTCTTCATAGAAAGTATAACTGCCTGGTCTGAGGATCAAACTTGTAATTATTTTAGTGACGTGGACCATCATTTCATTATGAATAAAAGGATAGACGGTCAAACCATTAGAGAAAGTTACACCATTCTTTCAGATTCGAACGGCTAAGTCAATAGATTCATACATCCAGTAATTCCGAGCGTCAAATCTGGAATGCCAGGAGTAAATCCCCTGAACCGTATTGGCAATTNATGAATGAAAGATAAAGTGTGAAACCTACTGCGACTTATTATTAGTCTTGTTCACTATTTTCAAAATTGCACTTATAGCAATTAATGCGATATAAAATATTACAAAATAATAATAACGGCTGCCAAGTATGCTCTTTGTGACTATCACGTTTCGATGCACACTGCTCGTGTCGCATGACAATACTGATGTGAATTCGTGAGAAGACGTCTGTACATTCCCTTCAGTTATAAGATTATTTATTTCACGTTATAGTAGATAAGATGGCGTGAGAACATTTGAGGTTCTGGACCGTATCGGATATCAATCAAACAAGTAAAGAAAGCTAACCCCATAGTCGAACGATAAACTGTAAACACTTGTGCGTGCCGTAAACCATTTTCTGGAAGACACTTCTCGGATAAAATCGTGCCACACCTACACTACCTTTCGTTTATAACAACTTCATAGTTTTGGCATTGAGTCATATAGAGAGACTATTATAAAAATGTATACATCGTACTACCGGTCAAATAGCAGGTCGTGGTAGATGAGACAGGCTTCGGATATTTCACAGAGAATAAACAATAAAAAAATAAGTGCACATTGAAAAATGTATCATACATTTATATGTGGAAATGTCGTAAAGTTTAAAGGCGATTCACTTACGATGAATGTAGGAAATTTCAATTGAAAATTTAAAAACTGTCATTTGACAGGCCTAGGTGGGAATAGTGTTAGTATCCATTATAGTGATGGGCACACCTATTTCATGCGTGAATTAGAAGATCGAGTATCAAACCGTTCGATAACGTTACCTGCTTCTGTGAGAGAAGAACGGCTAAGCTTATACCTTCACCCATCCCGTGACTCCGAGTGTCAAATCAGCCATTACGAGGGGAAATCCGCTGAACAGTATAGGCAATTGGCACTATAAATCACGGTTTCAACATTAAAGTAAAATGATAAGCTGTAGAAGATCGTTACCAAATTGTATGGAGTCACTCTTCTTACAGAAGGCCATATCTTCCCAGAACATAAGCCGCTACATCGAGGGTATAACTTCGTGTTTAGAGATGCAAAATGGAATAAAGTTTAGTGACCTGCAACTTAATTTCATCTATGAATTAGAAGATCGTGCGTCAAACTGAGGGAGAACGTTACCAACTGGGATAGAGTCAAACATTTCACGGAAGACCTTACCACCCGAAAACCTAGCCCGCTGCATCGAGAGTATAGCAGCGCGATCAGAGGAACGAATTGGCATTCATTTTAGTGATGGTCGCCTTAGATTCATGTACAAAACAGAATATCGAGTGTCAAACCATTTGAGAAAGTTACGCCTTCTCTGAAGGACGAACGGCTGTCTCAATAGCTTCACATATCCTGCGAGTCCGAAAGTTAAACCAGATATACCGGGAGTAAATTCGATGTACATTATCGTCAATAGACACCTCAATTGATGGATTGAATATTATAGCAGACCGCCAAGCCGTTCTAGAACATCACGTATTCGTGTAGGGTTAAACATCATAAAGAATGCCTCACCGTGCGAAAAACTGTCAAGCTGTGTCGGGTGTGTAACACCGTGTTCAGAGGTACGAAATAGTATTCATTTACTGACGAGCACCTTAATTACTTGCATGAATTAAAAGATCAAGGGTCAAACCTCTCGAGATCGATGCCACCATCAATGAGAATTTAACGCTTATGTAATAGCTAGACCTATCCTGTGATTCGGAGAGTCAAACCAGGTATTTCTGGAGTAAATCCGCTGAACGGTATTGGCAATAGACACCATTATTCGCGTTATGATTATTAAAGTAGAAGGTCAATCCGTCGGAGAACATTGCTATTTGGTATAGAGGCATTCTTCATACCAAGAGCAATAACGTCCTAGAACGTATCCCGTTGTAGCGAGTGTCATGCTTAGTGATCATGAAATCAAATTATTAGACGTTTGTGCAGACGGACACGTTATTTTCTTGTATGTATAGCAAAAATGAAAATCAATCCTTTCAATAACGTGACCACCCTCTTTGAGATTCGGACTGCTACGTCTATTGCTTCACCCATCCTGTGATTCCGAGAGTTAAATATGGTAATCCGGCGAGTTAGACCGCTGGAGTTAATTGGAAACTGACACCTTAGTTCACGGTATGGTTATTAATGTAGAGGGTAAGTCCGACGGTGAGCACTACAAATGCGCATAAAGTCATTCCTTTTACCGAATATCATACCTTCCGAGAACATGAACAGCTGTAGAGGGTGTCCTGCTTAATGTGCACGGAAAAAGATTAGTAGACATTTTAGCCGACGAGCACCACATGATTGTGTATAAATATCACCATCGACAGTCAAAGCGTTCGTGATCGTTACAATCTTCTGCGAGAGACGAACTGCGATGTGAATAGCTTCACCTCCCCTGTGATTCGGAGAGGCAAACTAGGTATTCCGGATGTAAATCCGCTGAACAGTATGGGCAATTGACACCTTAGCTCACGTTTGAATATTATAGCTGGCCGTCAATTTGTTGTAGCACACTACCTGTATGCGTAGGGTCAAACTTCTTACAGAAGGCCTTGCCTTTCGAAGAACGAATTCATCGTATCGGGAGTATAACCACGTGTTCCGAGGTACGAACTAGTGTACATTTTCTGACGAGCACCTTAATTTCATGCATGAATTAGAAGACCGAGGATCAAATAAATTCGATGACGTTACCATCTTCTGTGCGAGGCGAATGGCTAAGTGAATAGCTTCATCTATCCAGTGATTCGGAGAGTCAAGCCAGGCATTCCGGGAATTAATCCGCTGTACATTGTTGGCAATCGACATCTTATTTCGCGGCTTGAATATATATATAGAGTGTGGAATCGGCGAAGAACAATACCAATTGTTATAACGTCATAATCTTCAACGGATACCTCACCTTCCAGGCAAATATACCGCTGCATAGAGGGCATAACTCCGCGTTCAGAGAAACAAATTAGGTAACATTTTAGTGGTGGGCCCCTCTATTTCATGTATGAGTAAACAGATAGGGTGTCGGACCGATCGAAAATGTTACCACATTCTTAGGGAGTCTAACGGATAAGTCAATAGATTCAACGATCTTGTATTTCCGCGAATCAAACCAGGAATTCAGTGAGGAATTCCGCCACACTGTATTGGCAGGAGACACTATATTTCACGGTATGCATATTAATGTAGAGATTCATTTCGCTGGAGGACGGTAAACCTTAGAATATAGTCAAACGCTTTACTGAGGACTTTACCCTCCGATAGCCTAACGCGCTCTATCCAGAGTATAACATGGTATTCAGGGGAAGAAAGTAGTATACATTTTAGTGACGAGCACCATAATTTCATGCATGAATTAGAAGATCGATGGTCAAACCTTTCGAGACCGTTCCAATGTTTTGTGAGAGACGAACGGCTAAGTCAATAGCTTCACTTATCCAGTTATTCGGATAGTCAACCCAGGTATTGCTGGAGTAAATCCGCCGAACATTACTGCCAATAGACACCATAATTCAGGGCATGAATAGTAAAGAAGAGCGCCAAACCGTTTGAAAGCATTGCCAATTGGTATAAAGTCAAACACATTACAGATGGCCTTTCATTCGAAGAAGCATACTCAACGTTTCGAGAGCATAACTTCTTGTTCAGTGAAAGAAATTAGACTTCATATCAGTAACTTGCACCTTAACTTCATGTATGGATTAAAAGATCAAGTGTCAAATCGTTCGAGAACGTTACAATCTCCTGTGAGATGAGAATGGCTTATACACTAGCTTCAAGAATCTTGCGATTTGGTTAGTCAAACCAGGTATCCCGTGAGCGAATCCCGTGAACAGTATTGGCATTGGGCACATTAATTCACGGTGCCAGTATGAAAGTAGGCTGTCAATCCTTAGAGAGCGTTACCAATTGTTATGAAGTCAAACGTTTTACTGAAAACATTACCCTCCGAAAGCCTATCGCGACAAATCGAAAGTATAACATGGTGTTGAGAGTAACAAACTAGTATAAACTTTAGCGGGGGGCATCTTAATTTCGTTTATGAATTAGAAAATCGGGGGTCAAACCGATCGAGAACGTTACCACCTTCTTTGAGAACGGAACGGCTATGTCAATAGCTTCACCTATGTTGTGATTCCTAGAGCCAAACGTGGTACTCCAGAGGAGAAATCGTCTGGACAGTACTGGCAACAGAATTATTAATAGAAAGTCAAATCGTTTGAGAACGTTACCAATTTGTATAAAGCCAAACGTTTTACTGAATTCCATACATTCAGTAAGCCCAATTCGTTGTATCGAGAGTATAACGTAGTGTCCAAAGGAACGAATTAGTATATATTTTAGTGGCGGGCTCTTTACCTTAATGTATGACTAAGAAGATCGATAGTCAAACCCTTCTCGAACGATACCACTATATTTCGAAGTCGAACGGCTAATTCAAAAGATTCGCCCATCCTGTGGTTCCTATAGCCAAAGGAATTTCTCCAGGAGTATATATTTTAGTGGCGGGCTCTTTACCTTAATGTATGACTAAGAAGATCGATAGTCAAACCCTTCTCGAACGATACCACTATATTTCGAAGTCGAACGGCTAATTCAAAAGATTCGCCCATCCTGTGGTTCCTATAGCCAAAGGAATTTCTCCAGGAGTAAATCCGCTCTACAGAATTAGTACTAGACAGCATATTTCACGGTATGGATATTAAAGTAGAGATTCTTGCCGACGGACATCGTTATAACTTGGAATAGAGTCTAACTTTCTGCTGAATACCTTGCCTTCAGAGAATGTAACGCGCTGTAGCGACAATATAACTTCGTGGTCAGGGAAACTAACTAGTAGACATTCTAGTGACGGGCACCTTAATTTCATGTATGGATTAAAAGATCGTGGGTCAAACCGTTCGAGAACGGTACCACTTTCTGCGAGAGCCGAATGGCCAAGTGAAAAGCTTCACCTATCCTATGATTCCAAGAGTGGAACCTAGTATTCCGGAAGTAAATGCCCAGTATAGTATTGGCAATTGACACCTTAATTCACCGTATCAACATTAAAGCACTGAGGCGAAACATTGTAGAACACTACATCCTGGTATAGGACCGAACTTTCTACTGAAGGCCTTACCTTCCGAGTACCTAACCCGCTGTATCGAGCGTATAACTTCGTGTTTCGGGAAACAGATTGGTATACATTTTCGTGATGGTACCATAATTTCGTGCATGAAATAGAAGATCGAGTGTCATGCCGATCGAAAACTATACCACCCTCCCTGAACGTCGCACCGTTAAGTCAATAGCTTCACGTGTCATGCGATTGCGAGAGTCAGATTGGTACTCCGGGAGTGTATTCACTGAACAGTATTGGCAATAGCACCTTAATTCACGATTTGAACATTAACGTAATGCGTCAAACCATTGGAGAATGTTACCAATTTGTTTCGAGACAAATCTTTTACCGAAAGCCTTACCTGCCGCGAATCTAACTCGTTGCACCGAAAGTATAACTTCGCGTACAGAGAAACAAATTATAATACATCCTAATGGCGTACACCGTAATATCATGTATGATTTACAAGTTGGTGCGTCAAACCGATTGCGTACATTACCACACTCCTTGAGATTCAAACGGCTAAGACATAGCTCCTCCTATCCATTGGTTCCGAAGGACAAACCGCGGGTATTCCGGGAGTAAACACGCTGAACAGGATTGGCATTAGACAACATAATTCGCGGTTCGAATGTTAAAGTACACCGTCAATAATTTGTGGACCGTTTCCTATTGGAGTAATGTCAAATGTCTTACTGACGACCCTACACACCGAAATCCAATCCCGCTGTATCGGGACCATAACATCATGTCCAGCGAAACAAATTAATATACATTTTCCTGACGCTCACATTCATTTCATGAGTGAATTAGAAGGTCGATTGTCAAACACATCGAGAACGTTACAACCCTCTTTGAGGTTCGAACGGCTAAGTCAATAGCTTCACCTATCCAGTCTTTCCGAGCGACATACCAAGTATTCCGGGACTACTCCGCTGAACATTATTGGCAATAGAGAGCTTATTTTACGGTATGAATATTGATGTAGCTAATAAGACCGTCAGAGGGCATTACCAATTCGTACAAAGTGTTACCGAATACCTTAACTTCCGAGAACCTAACCCGCTGTATCTATAGTATAGCTTCGTGTTCAGAGATACACGTTAGTATAAACATCAGTCACGACCACCTTAATGACATCTAGGAATAACTAGATCGCGTGCCAAACCTTTTGAGAACGTCCCCGCCATCTTTGACAGTTCTACGTATAAGACAGTAGCTACACCTGTCCTGTGATTCCGAAAATCAAACCTGCTATTCCGGGAATAAATCCGCTGAACTGTATTAGCACTAGACACCTTATTGAACCGCTTGAATATTAAAGTAGAGCGCCAAACCATTTGAGGATGTCACTAATTAGCATCAAGTCAAACCTCTTACCGAAAGGCTTACCTGCGGTCAATGTAATCCTCTGTATCGAGAGTAGGAGACTGTGTTCAGTGGAACAAATTACTATAAACCTTAGAGACGGGCACCCAAATTTCATGAATGAATTCGACGATCGAGTGACAAAGCCTTCCAGAACGTTACCACCATCATTGAGAATGGAATGGCTATGCAAATAGCTTCACACATCCTATGATTCCGAGAGTCAAATCAGTTACTTCGAGATAAAATCTGCTGTTCATTAAGGGCATTAGGCACCATATTTCACGGTACATATATTCAGGTACACAGACAAGCCGATGAAGCACGTTACCTATTGGCATAGAGTCAAAGTGTTATTCGAAGGTTTTACCTTCCGACAATTTAACCCGCTGTATCGAGGTTATAACATCGTGTTCAAGGATGCAGGATAGTATACGTTTTAGAGCCGGCGATCATAAATTCATGTATGAAGTAGAAGATCGCGGGTCAAACATTTCGACAAAGATACCAGCTTCCATGTTAGTCGAACGTCTAATTCAATAGCTTCACCTACGATGCTATACCGAGAGTCCAACCAAGCTATCCGGCAGTAAATCAGCATTTCAGTACTGGCAATATACTCCTTAATTCACCGTATTAATATTAAAGTACTGAGGCAAACCGTTGAAAAACGCTACCTACCGGTATAGGATCAAATTTTGAACCGAAGGCCTTACCTTCCGAGAACATAACCCGCTGTATAGAGAGTATAACTTCGAGATCAGAGAAACAAATTAGTATACATTCTATTGGTCGGCACCGAATCTTCACGTAGTAATTAGAAGATCGAGGTTCAACCCGTTAGTGAGCGTTACCACCTTCCTTGAGAGTCGAACGGCGAAGTTGATTGTTACACCGGCCCTGTGATTCCGAGAGTTAAGCTAGGTACTCCGGGAGCAAATGCCCTGTATATTATTGGCAATAGACACCTCAATTTTCGATACGAATATTAAAGTACATAGTCAAACCGTTGTAGAACGTTACCTATTGCAATAGAGTCAAACATCTAACCGAAACCCGTCATTCGGAGAATGTAACCCGCTAATTGAGAGTGTAACTTCCTGTTCAGAAAAGGAAATTAATTTACGTCTTAGTGGAGAGTACCGTAATTTCATGTATGAATTAAAAGATCGAGTGTCAAACCGTTCGAGAACGTTACCACGCTCTGCGGGAATCGATGGGATAAGTCTATAGCTCCAACTATCCTGTGATTCCATGAGTCAATTTGTGTAATCTGAAAGTAAATCCGCTTAGGAGTATTGGCAACAGATACCCTAATTCGCGTTGTGAATATGAAAATAGAGCGTCACACAGTTTGAGAACGTCACTAACTGCTACAAATTCATCCGTTTTACCGAATGCCATACCGCCTGAGAAGCCAACACACTGTAAAACTTCGTGTTCAGAAAAAGAAATTAGCATTCATTTCTGTGACGGGCACCTTAACTTCATGTATGAATTAGAAGATCGGGTGTCAAACGGTTCGAGAACCTTACCACCTTCTATGAGAGAGTTGACGGCTGTGACAATAGCTTCACCTATCCTCTGATTCGGAGAGTCAAGCCTGGTGTTCCGACAGTAAATCCGCTTAACCGTATTGGTAGTAGACACCATAGTTCATGGTTTGAATATTTAAATAGAGCGTCAAACCGGAATTCCATTCCGTCCGAGAAGCTAACCCGCCGTGTCAGGAATATTGATTCGTGTTTAGAGAAACACATTACTATTCATCTTAGTGGCGGCACCATATATTCGTGTATGAATTTGGAGATCGGGGACAGACTGATCCAGAACGTTACCACCCTCTTTGAGAGCCGATCGGCTAAACCAATAGCTTCACCTCTTCTGTGATTCCGATAGGCAAACCAGGTATACCGGAAGCCTATCCACTGTACACTATTGGCAATGGACACCTTCATTCACGTCATGATTATTAAAGTAGAGCGAGAAACCGTTTGAGAATATTACAAGTTGGTATAATGTCAAACGTTTTATCAATTACCGTACCATCCGAGTACCTGACCCGCTGCAGCGAGAGTGTTGCTTAGTGTAAACGGAAAGAAATTAGTACACATTGTCTTGACGGGCAACCGAATTTCATGTATGAATGAGAAGATCTGGAGCCAAACCGTTCCAGAACGTTAACGCCTTCTTTGGAAGCCGAACTGATAAATCAATTGCTACATCAACCACGTGATCCCAAGAGTCAAACCAGGTATTCCAGGTGTAAACCCGCTGAAGAATATTGGCGAATGAAACCTTATTTCACAATATCAATATTAAGGTTGAGATTCAAGCCATCTGTGATCATTACGAGTTGGTATAAAGTTATTCCTTTACCCAATTCCATACCTCCCGAGAACCCAATCCGCTGTAGGGATTGTACATGCTTAGTTTTCACGAGACCAAATTAGAACACATTTTTGTACGCGCACACCTCATTTTCTTGTAGGTATAGGAAAATCAAGGGTTAAACCTTGCGAGATCGTTACCATCCTCTTCGAGAGTCCGACGGCTAAATCAATAGCCACATCTGTCCTGTAATTCCAAGAGTCAGAAGGGCTATTCCTGGAAACAAACACAGTGCAGTATTACCAATGGACAGGCTATTTCACGGTATGAATATTAAAGTACGTCGTCAAACTGCTGTACAGTGATACGTATTGACATTTTATTAAACTTTGTACAGAGTACCTCACCTTCCGAGGCCCCAACCCGCTTTATCGAGCGTATAGCTTTGCGATGAGGGAAACAAATTACTGGAAATTATAGTTACTGTAATCTTAAGTTTATATATGAATTAGAAGATCGAGGGTCAATCTGTTCGCGATCTTTATCACCCTCATTGAGTACCGATAGGCTATGTCAATGGCTTTACCTATACTGTGATCCCGAATGTGAAACCAGACATTCCGGGTGCATTTTCATTGGTCGGTAT